>BQKN01059054.1:59658-95362 GCA_022839385.1 Asparagus kiusianus | reverse complement strand
ATGTTCCATCATTTCATCAAGTACTCGTTGTAAAACCTTTTACTTGCTTTGTACCTACACCTATTGTTGATTCCTCTAGAGAGATAGTAATTGTGATGGTGAAACATGTTATTGCACGGTGTGGTGCATGGCAGGTTTGACATTCTTGGTTTCACCTCGGACTGCAGCCTTGTGTGAACCCAGGGGCGTCACAATCATTCAACTCTATAATCCGTGCCTTTTACGCATGGGGAATTTTATCCCGAATCCTAAGTAGGGATAAGTCAACGCCTAACACGCATTGCCGGTTTAGTCTTTTACCAATTGAAGAAGATACCAGAATACCAATCTAGGGCATTTTATCCTGAAGCCTAAGAAGGGATAAGTCAACGCTTAACCCGCATTGCTGGATGGTTCGTTCTCGTGAAAACGACAGAGTCTACGTATTCAACATCGTAGCAACAAAATCCACGTCTACGCATGAAGAATTTTATCCCGAATCCTGAGCAGGGATAAGTTAATGCCTAACACGCGTTACCGGTTTAGTCTTTCACCGATTGAAAAAGACACCAGAATTCGAGTCTGGGGACTTTTATCCCGAATCCTAAGAAGGGATAAGTCAACGCCTAACACGCGTTGCCGGGTAGTCTATTCCCATAAGAAAGACGAAGTCTACGTATTTAATATCATAGCACTAAAAGAGTTAACTCTTTTAGCACAACGTTACATGCAGAACGGACTTAAACAATCCGCATGCAAGCCCGATTCAAACAGTAATCGGTAAAGGCACGTCAAATTCGTTGATGGCTGAGGATTTGCCAAAAATCCAAAGTCTACGTCTGATACATGTTGTTGTTTAGTATTTTTACAGTAGAAAGACGAAGTCTACGTATTCAATATCGTAGCACTAAAAGAGTTAACTCTTTTAGCACAACGTTACGTGCATAACGGATTTAAACAATCTGCATGCTAGCCCAACTCAAACGGTAGTCGGTAAAGGCTAATCAAACCCATTTATGGCTGAAAATTTGCCAAAAATTCTATAAATATGAGCTATTGACACATCAGCTTCATTAGTTGGTCTCGTGACTTGAGCATCCAATAACTTCCGGATAAGATCCATATCTGCAGACGAAACAACATCAATAGTTGGTCCTACAGCCAGAAATTTAGGACCTCCATGCTCCACTACCTTAAGAGCTTAAACTATGTATACTCTAGCAAACGTACGAGTATAAACTGTGTCAACGTAGGGCGGTCCGAAACCCTAGGTTTACGCCGGTCAACGCGTAACGCTAGGTCAACGCTAGTCAACGCATTGCGATAAAAGTCAATGTGAATAAATATATTGGATGGAGATAGTCAGTTCAAAGTTAACTCGACGATACGAGCCAAAATCAACTCACCGGTTTTGATTCAAGATTTCGACGACGGCCAGACGATAAACGCAGTGTCGGGAGAACTTCAGCTGTTCGTCAAAATATCGGATAGATTGAAAATTGAAGGAATCAAGAATCAAAGCTAACAACAGGTCCTTTTATATTGACTGAAGGTTGGATCGATCATATCCAAAGTATTTCAGGCTCATCTATAAAAGAAACGAGACTAAAACACTTTGGAGGGGGTATCTGTAGGCGTCAAAAATTGCCTATAGGTCCCCGCACACGGCTCGAGATAGAGAGAAGATGATGAATGTCACTATCCGAGTCACAGGAGCTCATTTGATGATGACAAACACATGAAGTGAGTCAACGAACCATACGAAACAACGAAACTTCGGAATAACAGGAATAAAACCTGATCGGGAGCACCGCGTTATTTACAAAAGGTAGAGCACCCCTCACGTCCTATTTACTCCACATGTAATTCAATCATAAGAGCCTATAGATCACCTCGTTGGCTTTCCAACACATATTGAACCACGTAATTCTGAGTCCGAACGACGAATTTACGGTGAAAACAAACTCGACGAACCAAAACCGAAAAAAGCCAAACCGAGACACTCTTAAGTGTCTTGGCTTGGCCAAGATACTCAGAAGTGTCTCTAATACAAAAAACGCTGATTTTGGTTGTTATCGGTAGTTCTTCGATCGTTAACCACCTGGATTTGCTCCAACTGATTTGATAATGTGGTTAAGTGGTTTTCAACTTAAGATAATAAGGAATCGACCGTTCTTATCCAAACACAGGGCTCCTGAAGCCTATAAATACAGCCTAGGGCCTTCATTTTTTGGGATCTGGAATTCTCGAGCGTCGGCAAAGCCCTGCCAAATTGAGGACTGAAGAGCCACGAATTTCAGAGAGGAGGAGGAGACTTTAGTGGATTCTTCGGCATAAAGAAGAGTAGTTTGTCAGATCTGTAACCCGGTTCATCCCTTAAGATTACCCCGTTGCGGTGATCTTAAGAAGAGCAATTATCTCGCTGTTGCTGAGATAAGCGCTTCGGCTTATTGATTCCTTCACGAATCGATGAAGCTCCGGATCTAATCTGATCGTTTGGTGGTGCACAGATATCAACGTCCCGGTCATAGGCCAAGATCTCACGCAAGCAGAAGATCGATAAACGATCTCTACACTGTTTGACGAGAATTGTATTTTCATTGTGTAAAAGTCATATAAAAAGACTATCTTTTTGTATTTTTATTATAAAGACTGAAGTTATAATGAGTACCTCAGTGAAGAAACTAATTTTCTCCCTAAACAGGGAGTTGTGTCCCATTCTGCGGGATAAGGCCGCACTAGTCCATCATCTTAGAGTTCGCTCCTATTGGCAATTGCATTAAGATGAGCTTCCAATTCCTCCATCTTGGCTACCTGAGGATTGTGCTCATTCTCACCCTCCTTTTCTTCTTTGGAGGTAGACTTTATGATGTGAGCTTCATGATCCAAATTCTCATTCATTTTATCTTTCCCTTTTGACGGTTTCGTCTTTCGGGAGGATTCATCTTTTTGGACCTTTTCTACAACAAGCTGAGTCATTAGATCTCGCAGTTGATTAAGAGTCTCCTATTGAGCCTGGAGCATGGCATGATGTTCATTGACTCTCGTCGTCAGGTCTTCTGAGCTACCTATCATGTAAGCAGGATTCTCATGTGCTACCAAAGAACTTGAGGATTGAAACTCTGCGATAGCTGAGTGTTCATCATCAGAAGTTATTCCTCTAGCTAATCATTTATAATTAACAGGAGGAATAGCTCTCGTCCGAGTCTTCGTGTGTCGATATATTCCTTCGAACTTATCATAAATTTTTCCGATGGTCAGCGAATGGCTTGTTTTCGAGTCATCAGAGCTAGGAGCTGAGGCTTTCCCTCTGTCGATCACATTGATGGTAACCATAGGATATGCGGTCTTTAAAGCCTTCTTCTTGTAGTGTCATCGTTGTTTGGTAGGTCGGGTGACGTTTGTCAACCAGTCGAATACTGATTGTCGGGGTGTCGAACTACAACATTGGCATTCTGAGAGAACTGCAGAAATGAGCCACTCACAATGACATGAATGAGTGGCTCATTGCACTGGCCTTTCTCTTGAATGTAACTCCCTTAAATCAGAAACTTAGGGAGATTCTCTCACAGAATGTGAGGTTGGAGATAGAACCCACTGTCCATCAGTGGACGAGACTGGTTCTTGTTGGACATGGATCTTGAATCCACGTTGATCTCTTTGGACATGGCAGATCATATTGCGTTCTGAAGAAGGAATATGAGGGTAGTGTTATGTTCGATTAATGCCAGACCAAAGTTTGCATTTTGTTGATGAAACGCATCCTTGCGGGTTGCATTTTTGTTGGTTAACGCAGTCCCAAGGTCCGTGTTTTGGATCTTGAACGTATTCTTGAGATCTGCGTTTTAAATCTTGAACGCACTCCTGAGAGCTACGTTCTATTTTGGAAACGCTCCCTTTAGGGCTGTGTTTTAATGTGGAAATGCATCCCTGGGGACTGCGTTCTGATTTTGGAACGTGCCCCTAAGGGCTACATTTTAGATTTATCATACGAAGCTCGTACTTGGGCTCATCAACACAGCGCTCAAGTTGAGACTCACAAACTCAGAGTTCGCGTTGATTGAGAGATCAACTTTCTTAGAGATAGGCTCGTCACAAGGATCTTCTCCTCTGTTGAGCGGCATTCTTCTTAGCCTGTCTTAAGGCCTTTGTAGCGATATCATCTGTGTTGATTGAGCTTGTCGCCGCAATAGGCCTCTTCTAACCCGATACATGTCTCTTCGACATAGTTATGAGATCTTCGACTCGTTTGATGAGTCCAGCAGATGCTGAGCCCACTCCTTCAGAGGAGGGGCTATCCGAGCCTTGTAGCTCAAAGGGGAGGGCCTCCTTTGATGGTTCAATAATAGTTTTTGTCTATATGGAGATTTTGTGGATCTTGCGCATGACCTTGGGGCTAAGGGATCCAGAGGAAAGTACCTCTTCGTACTTGGCTTAGTCGAATTCCACGACGAGAGTCCCGACCGTTGTTCCAATGAGGTTAACGTCAAATTACACCACCACTTCTTCGTCAGTGAAGCTAGTCCCTAGCGGAGTCGCCATCTTTTGTTTGGTGGGAAAATTCAAAGAAGACAATTGAGAATCAAATTTGTATTATTCTCTCTGACAGGCTCAGAAAAAGAATTAATTACAATTCTCTCGATACAACTTCTTTCTAATAGATTTAGAAAAGAAATTATAAATCTTCTTAATCAGTTTCCCGATTTACAAAAGAGAGAATGGTTAACTGAGATCCTTCCCTTTGTTTAAATTGGGTTCTTCTTGGTGTCGATGAGATGCCTCCCTTGAAACTCGTGTCGAGTTTGCCTCTTGTTGACGATCTGATGTTTCACCTCGCTAGAACAAAATCTATTTCTCTCGGATTTGATGTCGTGGAGAACTTGCATAGCAAGTTTAAACAAAACTTTTAACAGTTTTATAACTCACAGTGAGTTTGAACTCTGTAAAAGAGTTAATTTAAATAAAAAATCGGTTAATAAGCAAATGATAATAGCTCACTGTTGCTGAGAGTCGTTGGAGAGTGCCGATATCTCTTGATGATTCTTTTTGATCTTCCAAGATTGATCCTAGTCAGTCGAAAATCAAAATTCTCCGATCCTCAGCCCCTACGATCGAAGCTCAATTCCAAGATCTGTCAAAAAGATCCCGAACTCAACTGAGTTTCTATTATTTATAGTAGGGTTAAGGAGTATAACCGTCCCCTTAATCTGCTCCTATGAGGGCGAAAATCCCTCAGATCGTAGGGAAAATAGTTTTGAAACCGTTCAGGTAATGTTTGAATGAGTCAAACGCCAAGATTGTTATTCTGGGCCCGAACTCTGCATCCTGATATTGGGACGCAGAGTTGGGATCTACTTTGGTGGCTGAAACACTGTGATCATGCTGCGTTTGGAATCTAAAACACAAAAATGAGCTTTGCATAGAGAGATTGTGAACTTGTAATCCCTTTTGTTAGAGTGTTATAAAGATCATCGTTAATTGTGAAGACTGTTAAACCAGAGCTTTCATCGGTTGTCGCAAAGGTTAATGAATTGTAACCTTTGTTGATCTATATGAAAGTCCTCCAATTGTAGCCTTCATTTATTGATGTGAAAGTCGTCTGATTGTAACTTTCGTTGTCAAGTTGCTGATGTGAAAGTCGTCAGGTTGTAACTTCCATCATTGGTGTTTAATGGGTATCAGCTATCCGTTATGATTTTTAGATAGCCTACACTCATTTACTGTGTCTAATAAGCTCTCCTCCTGAAATTTCAGATGTCAAGACGAGGACGCAATCATAGAGGAACCCGTGCTCAGGGAGCTAGATAGGATGATTCGGAGCCCGAGCTGCAGCAGGCACTACAATATCTAATCGACCTCATAGCACCACTTGCAGCCCGGTTAGCAACGATTGAGGAGTATATGGTGAATCAAGTTTCTCCAGTGACACCACCTCCAGTTGTGCCGCCACCAGCAGTTCATGTACCTATTGCAGAGGAGTCGCCAGCAGTCACACCACTAGTAGCTGTTGATAGGGCCACAAGGCAGGAGGCTTGGCTCTGTTTGGTGGAGGGATACCAGAAGTTAAGGACACCAAAATTCTACGGCACATCAGATTCACTTGCATCTCATAAGTGGAAAGAGGATGTGGGAAGCATTTTAGATATGCTTAACGTTGATTTAGTCCAAAAGCAGAGGTTAATAGCTTTCAGCCTTAAGGGCAATGTCGGAGGATGGTATAGGCTTCAGTTCACACCAGAGCAGTGCATGAAACTCACCTGGGAGGATTTCATCTATTTCTCCAACGAGTAGTATGTATCATCGATGGCGAAAGCTAGGAAGGATTTGGACCTAGCCCGGTTGGAGCAGGAAGATATGACTGTAGCTGATTATGAGAGAAAGTTTGTGGGTTTGCTCAGGTTTACGAGCATGTGGCAGATTAGGGAGCATCAGGCTCAGATGTTTCTGATCAGACTTCGCCCAAGCTTATGTCGCTATTTAGTGTCTCGGCATTTTCATTCAATGCGGGATGTAGCTGATGCCGCTATATCACAAGAGATTGAGACCGCTATGTTCTAGAAGGGCAAGGAAATGAATGCTAGAGCAGGACAATCTAGAGACAAGGGCAAGAATAAGAGACCATTCTCAGAACCCGAAGGATCTTAGTAGCAGGGCAAGGGTGCACAACAATAGCAAGGTCCTCATAAGTAGGGACGTCAGCAGGATCAGGGGGCATCGCAGCAGCGTAAATTTCAGGGCACTTCTTTTCACTACCACAAGTTTAGACACAAAGCTGCAGAGTGCTGCAGTGCACCAGCAGTGTAAGAATCCGGGTCAGCAGCAGCAGAATTGAGGACAGGGCTGAGGCTAGAGCCAACGGTTGAGACTTGAGGCACCACCAGAAGTCCCAAGGATAGAGGGGTAGGTGCAAGCTATTTAGGAGATTCCTCAAGGATAGATAGTCCCGTATACCATAGAGCCTTCAGCACTGTAGTCCGCAACTTTAGGGAGAGTACATGCAGTCATACCACGTGATCACGGGGCCGTAGTGGAAGGTACATTCGTTGTAAACTTCTTCCTAGCTCATATTCTTTTTGATTCTGGAGCTTCGCATTCGTTCATCTCTTATGATCTCATGGTTAGGCTCCAGCTAGTTGCATAGCCTTTAGACATTCCTTTGTTAGTTTCTACCCCTTTGGGTGAGGTATCCTTATTAGAGAGTATCTGTAGGAGATGCATTATCAGCTTAGATGAGTCCGAATTCATAGTGGATTTGATCGTCTTGCGCATGTCCGAGTTTGATGTGATTCTTAGTATAGATTGGCTATCTTCCTACCATATCAGTATCCATTGTTTTGCTAAAATAGTCAGTTTGTGAATTTCCGATGGGACTGAGTTGGTTGTAGCGACCTCATAGGGTAACAGTTTGTAGAGTCATTTCTGGCATACGTCGATGAGGTGATGTTGCGGGATCAAGGTGCTAATTTGAGCGAGACCAGAGTTGTCTCAGAGTATCAGGATGTCTTTCAGGATCGTGATGTCCCTCCCAAAGACTGGGATGAAGAATTAGAGGATGATCTGGGGTTATCTTCTCCTTCTGTCGTTTGAGGGGGGAGTAGGTTCCCGCTCTTTATTCTTCATTGTGGACGTCAGGGAAGCCCGCGAGGTCCTCTTTTTCTTCTTTTCCTTCTTTTCCAGAAGCTTTTCTAGCATTTCTCATGGCATTGATCGTTGCCTGCTAAGTGGCAATCATAGCTTGTTGTTCTTCCATCTTTTTGGTGATATCTTCAGGGACCTCTGCCATATGCACCTTTGCATGGCTACCCTGAATCGAGCTGGAGGCCTGTGATGTTGCTACTGCAGAGCAATCTTCATCCTCCTTATTAGAAATACCGGCTAAACGCATGTAGTCAAGTGGGATGGCAACCCCCTTTCTAGTTTGGGTGTGCAAGTAGACACCCTCAGGCTCATTGGAGCTGGCTTTTAGTGCCAGTGACAATTCAGCGTCCGAAGAGTCTGAATTCTTAGTCTTGAGCTTCCCTATCATGTTAACAGTAGCAGCTGGGAGATCCAAGTCATCAAAAGCTCGCCTCCTCTAACAATTGTGTCTTCGACGGAGAGGTCTTGTCTCTGGTAGTGGTTGAGAGAGCCTCTCGAACACCGATGGTTTCGGTGTTCTGGCGCATCGGCAGTCAGCGAGCCACCGATGGTTTCGGTGTTCTGGCACATCGGCAGTCAACGAGCACTACTGTAATGAGCCTCTCGCAGAAGCACTAAGGAGTCACCTTGTGAATAGTGCACTTGCAAGTTAATCACTCTCTAAGATCCCCTGTATGCTGATGGTGACAACCCCCAGCATCAGAAGGACCTTCCGAGTGCTTGGGAGAAGAAGGTTCAAATGAACATTTTGAGGAACACATGGAAAAATCACCAAGTGTTGAAATCTGGCAAACTTACCTTGATAGACGAGGTTGCCTTGTCCGGCGAGGTCTGCTTACTTGACGAACTTGCGCCTGCTGGCAAAGTTTAGGGCTTTGCTCTTTTAGGTGAGGTTCGCCTGTTTGGCGAACTTGCACTTTAACTTTCTGGTGAAGTTCACCAAATTGAGGAAGTCCACCTGAAAAACAAAATTCGCCTGATTTATGAAATTTGCCAGATTTGGGAACTTCGCTAGTAATGCGGAGTTCGCCTAAATGATGGACTTCGTCCAAAGCGCAAACTCCGCCTGATGTGCTAAGTTCGCCAGATTTGGAAACTCTACATTCATTGCTGGCTTTATTCATACTTTTTAGGCTTGATTAGTAATTCAGGTCATCATAGGAGATCTGGGCATGTGCCTCATGGCGATCACGAGCTTGTCACTGCCTTTTCCTTGCCCTCTTTGAGAGAGGAGCGTTCATGTCGATGGTGAAGGCATGATCCGCGCCGACATGAATCGTGGTCTCCTCGGGAGCAGGAACTTACTTGGATTGCCTAGAAACCCATCGAGCAATCCTTTGGTTAGCATTCTTGGCCTTTTGGTCGGCCTCAAATGGCTTGGGAAGGATAGAACCACCAGCACTTGCTCGGGTAGAGCTTTTAGGCATAGTAGCCTTAGTTGGTTGGGACTGAGCTACACGCACAACCTTACGGCACTTGCGCGATGCCTTGCCGCCAGAACAAGCCGAAGACAAGTATTCCTCGTAATTCACTTGATCGAACTCTATAACGAGGGACTCAATAGTGATACCTGCAGCAATTTCATTAAATAGCGCCCCTACCATCTCGTCAGAAAGAATGGTCTCTCCCACTTTGATCGCTATCTTATGTTTGTCGTAAAATGGATCTCAAATTTTTTATTAATCGAATTGTTTGTTACAAATCAAAATCGATTTTACACATAAGCAGAGAGAATGAATCTAATCTCTCCTTATTTAATGTGGGTTCTTTGGAGCGATAGGATGCCTCCCTTGATGCTTGAGTCGAGTTTGCTTCCCTTTGACGATTTGTACGAGATTGCGAACGAACTTCAGCACGTGGTAGAAGCTTGATTAAAAGAGTTCGAACACCCAACCTTTAATATTAAGACCGAATGCACAAGATGCAATGTTCGGTTCTTTTTTCTCCAAAAAGTCTGATTGCCAAAAGAGTTCAAGATCCAAAAAAGCCAAGATCCCCCCTCCTGTAGCCGAATAGGTCTATTTATAGCTGAGAAAGATCATAACCAACCCCTTAGAACGTGAGAAGTAGGCGCAACCACTCCCATAATTTAAGTAAGTGGTTTTTAACCGCTCAGACGAGCTTGGCGAGCTTGCAATCGAACTTGGCGAGCCTGGCAAGCTTGTAGGCGAACTTCATAAGTTAAGCATTCAGGCGAGCTTAACTCCTGTAGGTGAGGTTGGAACATGCAGGCGAAGCTGGCGAGCTAAGCTTTCAGGCGATCTTAGCTTACTTGCGAGCAAGAAAACTAAGCATTCAGGCGAGCTTAGTTCTTTTTAGGAGAAGTCCAATGCCTAGGCGAACTTCGCTTCGCCTGCGAAGTCAAGCATTCAAGTGAGCTTGACTTAGCCTATTTGATGTAGGCAAACAAGCAGAACGAGCTTTGTTCCTGTAAGCTTGGATGCTCAAGTGAAGTTCTATAGGAGAACTCCTAAAATTTGGGATAGAGGCAATTTTATTTACCTACAACTATGCACAAATTGATATATAGAAATCCACAACACGAGAATGGGTATGTCAAGCGAAATAATCCAAACAAAGAAACCCTCATGTATATACCTTGTATCTCAAATTGTGAATCACTAAATATCAACTCCAAATCCTATGCACAAAAATAAATAATAAATAATGACACACTACCGAACCTCATCCAAAAACAAATCATATCATAATATCTCACACTACCCTCAGGTAGTTGGCACAGCAACAAAAATAAATATCAATCTAATACCTCATGTACAATAAAACATAGCCTCATACTCTACTCATGAGGTAGGTAACATGGGAGCAAAACACAATCTCAAACATCCTACGGAGAATAAGCATGTCGGCCTAAACCCGAAAACCAATGATGTCTCGAACACCTTGTGGAGAATAGGTATATTAACCTAACCCAAAAACAATGTGTCTCGATCACACTGTAGAGAATAGGCATATTAGCCTAACCTGGAAACAATGATGCAACATAGAGTGGTGTCCAGCCGCGGTCTCATTGCGGGGTGTAAACTGATGCACTATCAGTGTAGTCCAGTCGCGGTCTCATTGTGGGAATGTCGACTAACCCCACTCAAGCATCCATAGCTACTGTACAATAAAACAAATCAAATGATAGATTATGCACCTCGAATAGCTCATGTGTCACAATCCCAAATACGTGTACTCCAGTGGCCAAGCACTTTCCTCGATGTACGGACCCGAACTTCATGTTCATAATTATCTCACATGTCAAAACTATTAGTTCACAAATTCACACAAATCGGTCGACTGGTTTACACCCATCAGTCGACCGGCTGTATGCACAAAACATGCACATTGTGAAATTGCCTTGATTGGTCGACCGATGCTTGTGCTTCGATCGACCGACCAGAGAGATCTTGCCTAGTTTCCTGAGAACATCTGAAATTCTCAGAAAACTCCTAAAAATCAAAATTTTTTGAATGTAACTCATGTATGGATGTTGATTTAATATGATTAGGGTTTATTTAACTACATGAAAACACATATAAATATCTGAGTGAATTCTAATATCCCTAGCATGATCATGTTTGTAAAAATCATCATGAAAACTATAAATCTCAATAAAATCTCATGTTAAATTTATTTTAGAACTTGAATCCAAATCAAGGAATTCATTTTTTAACTTTTTAACACAGAAAAATTAAATCTTTATATCATACAGTTTAAAGAAATGATCTTTACTCATAAAATAGGTTTTAAAAGTTAACTGGAAACCAAATAAAAATGAGGATGGGATTGGAGGAGATGAAACTCGCCTCAAAACTCGTGATGAACTCCAAACACGATCCTCCTTCACCAAAAGTTGCGGATCTCGCCCTCTTTTTTATTTTCATTTCGCAAAGCTCTCAAAACTTACGAATTTAACTCTAGGATATGCTTAGGGGAGAGGGTGGCTGCTGGGACATGATAATATGAAGAAAAAGCAAATTTTTGGGTATATATATTCATATATTTACGGATAAACCCGAACCAAAATAGTTTGACCCAAAACAAAAACCTAGCAGGAATTTGGTTTCTCGTCGGTCGACTGATCACTTGACATCAGTAGACTGGCCAGCTCTTATCGGTCGGCTGATGCCAAGTGATCAGTCGACTAGCTAGATGCAAGTTCCACCCTACAGGTTTGAGGACACATGCTTGTTTACACGATGATATATGTACATATATACTTAAATCGATCTCTAATCGATTTCAAACATATTCATTCATCAATAAATGATACTTATCATAATATAACTCATTTATTACTATTTATCATAGTATTTTCAAAATTATGGGGGTTTACAAGCGTAAATACTAACAATGAAGAGAATGATGATTCTACAGGTTTATGGGACTTAAAATTTATTGTTATTTCTTTTTACCTTTCAATTAATTTTTTATGATTGGATTAATAATTACTCAATTTTTACAGAATCAAATAATCATTGAGTACAAAGTGATGATGCAATACTAAATCAATCTCAACAAGAAGGTATATTTTTTATTAATTACAAGAAGGTATATTTTTATCAATTTATTTTTTAACTATATCTTGATTCTAACATATGATTTGATGTATGTAGCTGATAATTCTCAAAAGAAGAAAAATCTACCATGTAGTAGTAATAAGTGTCTAAAGTTGAATAATTTGCCACAGGGGGGAAAGATCATTACTTTTTATCAAAATAGAGCTATTGAACCAGAATTTTCACGATATCTTGGCATTATTATTTGTGATAGAAATATTTGCCTAGAAGCTATTGAGAATTGGGCTAAAATACCACAACAAAATAAAGATCATATGTGGGCATCCATTATGGTACTTTGAAAATTAATTTTTTTTCCAATTGTTTTTTAATTCTTATAAATTATATTCTGATTCAAACTTGATGTAGGATAAATTTGATGCCAAGGACATGGAGCAAAAGCGAGATTTAGTAATAAGACACTTACGCGTTCTGTGGAATAAGTGGCGTGGTGAAATGTACAAGAAATATGTGAAAGAAAAATCATTGTAAGTTGCACTTAGAATTAAATTTGCAGGAGTGAGTGTGATGACTGGGATTGGCTAGTTAAGGAACATTATTTTTGTTCAAAATTTTAGGTATTAATCTCCTAATTTTATTTATTTTATTCCAAGTATATTGCTGGATTATTAAAATTCTCTTTTAATATTGATGCATAGAAAGTAAGCCAACAAAATACACTTAACAGAGGCAAAAGAAATATGCTCCACCACACAGGCAGTAAACCCTTTAGACAAATTGCGTGGGAACTGATACACATTCAAAATTAATTTCCTATTTATTTAAAACTACTTTGTTTTTTTAGTTTGATGATGTACTCATTTTTATTTAATATTTGAATAAGGGTGGCAAGTCAGGAAATCCACCTGATGTGTCAAAAATGTTCTATGAAACCCGAAAGAAAGCTAATGAAACACTAGATACTGGGGATCAAGATGAATATGTAAGTAGAATATATATTTTAGTTTGATAATGATGCATTATACAGTACTAACATATGAATTTAATTTTTATAGGATGAAATCATTCAAGTCAAACAAGCAAACCCTTCACTTTCAGACATTGAGATAATTGAGAAAATTTGGGGGAAGTAATCTCATGGTCACATCACTGAATTTGGTGGCGGGACTACTTTGAAAGATTTGAGAGGACCACTCCCTAGTCGATTTGATCTGAAAACACAGGTTATAGAAGAAAAGAGAAAGAACCAGATACTTCAACAATGCTTAGATGAGCAGGAGCAACAACAACATCAACAACAATAAATGATATCTGACTTAGAGTCATAAGTGAAAGCTATGCATGAACCTTTTTTAGGCAACAATTTAATACTTCATTGACTCCTCAAACTCGAGAACTTGTGCAGGACTAGATAATTATTTTTGTAAAATCTCTTATATACTTTTACGATTGACTACTTGCACTAGAGAAAATGTGATTTTTTACTTAATAAAATAATATTTGTTTAATTGATATTTCTTAATTATGTGATTTTTTTTTATTTTTCAAGCTATCCAAGATTAGGAGAGGGGGTAGCTCTAGTAGACTTTGACAATGATTAAAACTGAAAGGATGTGTCTTTTCTAGGCTTTTATTTTAATTTGCTTTCGATAGTTTCACGTATTTTTCTTTGGAACAATTGGGATATTAACTCTTGTTATTAGTATTGAATATTTGAGGATGGTGGAATTTTATTTATTGATGTTATTAATGAATGGAGTTTTTGTTTTCCTTTTATTCATTATTGGGTATTTTTAATATATTTGTGTTGTGAATCTCATTGTCATGTTGAGAATAATCTGAAGGTTTTCTATGATAGTTACCTATGAATGGAAAAATTATCACTAATGTATATTAGAAATTTTTAGTCTACAATGATGGCTTTATAAACCGTATTTAGTACATCAATGAAGGGAATCGTTCATGGGTTACTAATTACCCATCATGAGGACTTTTATGACGGTATCCAATCGTCATTAATTGGTCTTCAATGATGGGGTTGTCACCCGTTGTCCTACGTTACACAATAACAATGGGAGTATCAAACCATCATTACATAACAACAACGAGAATGAAAAGCCATCATTTTACAATAACAACGGGAAAAAGTCCCCGTCACTGATGGTAATAACGATGATAATTACTATCGCAGATATGAACAACGGTAATATGTTCCGTCATTGTAGACTCTATAACGAAGGGTATTATAACCTTTGTGACACTTTAACAAAGAAGGCTTCTACGACGGGTGATGAAGGGATTTTTTCTGTCATTGGCATACAATAACGAAGGTTTTTTTAGCTCTTTAACGAAGGGAAACCCCTTCGTTAAAGACGTAATTTCTTCTTACTGCAAAAAAATCCTTAAAAAGCTTTGCATAGGAGGGGGTTTGTTCAATTGCATCTAAGAGAGAAATGTTGACCTTAACCTACTTAAAATTTTCTAGGTTTTTCTCTAATTGAGAAGAGTTTTTCCTACGCTTGAGTCTATCTGAAAAAGGGAGCAACTGGTTTAAACCTATGAAAATTAAGCTCAGGTTCGGGTACAGGTTCTTGGTCATCGGAAGGGGGTGATTATTAAGTAGAGTTATCAGAAGAAGTTTGTTCCAGATCAATATTTTGAATAGGAGAGAAGGAAGAAGGAGTTTGGTTGCCGCATTCTAATTTGATTATTGATCTGTTTCTCTAATTGTAGCGAATGAATTGCATTCACTTGAGCTTGGTAGGTTAAACTTAATCCAATACCCAAAGGGTTTGTAACAAGTTGACCCAAAAACTTTCCTTCTCTCTTCCACTCGTAACACTAACTATTGACCAAGTTGGATTTCTAACCTAGTTATTGCTTGAGTGTTGGAATTGATCATTTGACTGGTTATTTGCATGAAGGAATTCAGAGTGTTTGGTGTCTGAGTCAACATATTGGTAGTTTGTGTGGAAGCTTTAATCATGACCTCTAAACCCTTTTCTGAGATACTAAGATGTTTTTCATGATCAGAACTCGGAGGAATAGGATTTACTACCTGATGAGGAGGACGTTAGGTTGGATATGGTAAGTTGGATTGATGAAAATTATGTGTTGACTTGAATGGAACCTTATTTATTCTAGGAAATTGTTGGGTTGAAGTGGGTGTGAAATTTTAATTTCTAGAGAAGTTTCCTTGATTCCATATAAAATTTGGATGATTTCTCTAGCCTGGATTATAGGTTGGAGAAAATGGATCATTTCTAGGACGCTGGATTGCAGCATTTGTCAGCTTTAGTGGTTGATTATTTTCTAATAGAGGATATTTCTCTGAAACATGATCTGGAGAAAGACAGTTATGATATCCTAAGGCAAAAACTTAATTGATTTGAGCTGGGGCTCGTTCTTTGGTTTCTAAGGCTTCTAACCTACGCAAAACTGTAATTGTCTTTGTTTCAGATATTATGTTTGACTATAGGAAAAGACCACTAGATTTGGTTGGGGTAACCGATGAAACTTTTCATCACAATGTTCCCATTACATGATTCTTAGATAAACTCTCTAGGAATTTTAAAGCTTCATCGGTATTTTTTTTCATGAAATCTCATTGACACATTAATTCTAAGGAAGTTTTTGAAGAATAATGCAATCATTCATAGACGATTCAGCATAATCGTCATTCTTCTAGACCGTGGAGAGAACATTGGATAAGAAAATCAATAAACTTATCAAAATAATTCTAGAATAGCTCCCCGGGAACTATCTTAAAATTCTGAATACTTTTTCTAAGCTTAACCGTTTTATAGATTAGGAAATTTTTTTTTAAAAAAATGATAACAAATTTATCCCAGTTTGAAATAGAATTTGTGGAAAATATAAGCGCCTTCATGAGACAAACTTCCTCAAACTCGGAGATAAAAATATAAGCACCTTCAATTTTATTTCCTAAAAATTTTGGAATCATGTTTCTGAAGTACGGTCTAAACTCAAAATTAACTCCATTAACAACAGGTGGCCTAATGCAAGTTTGAATTGCATTCCTAGTGGGAAACACATGTCTTGAAGAATGTGTAGATTAATAATTTTCCATTTCTTTAGTCTCAAAAATTAGTTCAACATGGATTAATCGACTTGTATTATTCTTAATCCAAACTTACATACACCAAAATAAATTCTTTTGGAATTAGTTTCTCTTTTTTTAACTAGAAAAAGTTCTTCGAAAAAGTTAGTTAAGTTTTTTTATAAGGAAAAACTAAAGGACATTAAAGATTAATGTGAGAAGAAAAGAAGAATAAAAAAACCTAACTAAAACAAATTAAGAGCAACCACTTTAAAACAACCACCCTTAATCCTAAGGCTAAGCCTAGATCAACTAGATCAGCTCCTAACTAAAAACTCCTTAAGTGTAATAATTGAAGTTTACTTAGTCCGTTAGCCATGTAATGATAGTACTAGAGGGAGACTAAAGGCCAATTAAGTATCTCGTTCCTTATGGAGTATTTTGCACAACCTCTAAACCTTACTTTAGATACCAACAGATTCAAGTAAACTGAAATTGGTTCACTTAAGGATTTCTTGTTCCTTAATGAGCTCGAATCCTTAGGGATCAATGTCTAATGAGTTTTAAAAAGCTTAGGTTTGTCTAATGAGAAATTAGTGATTCGTGGGCCATGAAAATGGTGATGAAATCTCTCACTTTATCTTGATTAGGGGGTATTACCCTTAAGAGTATTTTCAAGCGAGTGCTCAAATCAAAATGCTCAAATCATTTTAATGAATTCCTACTAACTTTTTGCAATGCAACCCTAAAACATCAAAAACAACTACAAATGGTGCCAAAAAAGAAAAATCTTTTGATTTTTTAATTAGGGCATCAAAAAATGTGAGAGAGAGAAAGCTCTTGTTTGAATTTATTATCTTGTTAGTAGTTGTTTAAGTGGAAGGTGGATTTTATTATGGTTCGTAAGAGAAAAAATTTATTTTTAATTAGTTCCTAATTATCTCTAATCGTGAGAAACTAAATTAGAGCGTGGAATTAAAAATACTGAAAAAATTACTTATCTTCTTAAGTAAATCTTCAATCTTCAATCTTAAAATTTGTTACTTCACAAGAAAACATACAAATCAAAGAACCAAAATAACAAAATCCTAATTACAAGCAGCTTCGGCGCTAAAAATTTGATGTGTTGTGAAAATAGTGTTAAGATTGCAAGTGCACAATCAAGTTATAATATAGATATAATGTCGATCACATGAGGAATGTGTATAGAAAATGTTCTAAATTAGATCCTAGAGTTGCATGTGGACAAATATGAGCGAAAGAAAAAAGATATAATAAAGACGAGTGTGTGATTATTTACTCATAAAAATTAGAAAAAGAGGGGAGAAAGATAGTGGACAAATAAAAATAAATAAATAATAACAAGGAGGAGAAATAAAGAAAATAGAAAAGATTAAAATAAAAACTAGGAAAAATCAAAACAAGTAAAGTACAGAGGAAATCAAGAGAGAAGATAGGAATCTAGAATTGAATCCACTAATTAATTTCATTTAGGATTTATGAACTACCCTCTTTTTATCACATTTTACTTTAGATTTATTAAGAATAGGCTATCAAACCACTTAAGAAAAATATAACTTATCAAATTATCATCCAAGTAAAATTACCATTCATGAAAATAGATAGTAATTCTAGAATTCACAACGATAACCAATCAAACCTCTTCAGATGAGCGAAGATTATCAAATTCTTTTTTCATGAGTTAGTTCTTTAGTTGATTATCCTAAACATGATCATTTTAGGCATAAAAAGTAATCCAAAAATTATTAAAAAAATCAAACTATTGTCATATGATTCTAGAATTCTGACAAGATTTAGTTGCATATTTTGGAAAATAAAAAATAAAGAAATAAAATCTAGACTAGAGAGTATAAAAGGAGATAAAAAATAAAAACTAACTGCAAAAATAAGAATAAGAATAAGAAAATAAAGATATAAACTATGAGCATAAAGGAAATCCAACTAACAAAAATATAAAAGTAAATCTATACCAAAAAGGAAAATGTAAGAAAATAAATTCTGCAAAGCATAAAAATAAAAAATAAAAATAAAAGAGTATGAACGTAAATCTACACTGCAAGGCATGAAATTAAAATCTAATATACTAATATAAAAAGATAATCCTAAAACATGAATTTCTAAAATAAGAATATAAGAGAGAAAAATAAAAACTTATGTTGATATCAGTTATCAAACAGGGGATTAAATATGAATTTTTAAAGTATTAGGGTTCCTTAATCTTCTTTGATTGTTGGTTCTTGATAAAGGATCTAGTCCTTCATGTGAATAACATGTGAGAGGGTCGGAGTTAGGATCTCTGGTAGTTCTTCCGACGATCAAGTTAGTAATAAGCTTGAGTAGAGAAGAAGAATGACTATAGTATGTTTATTAGCAAGAGATTGGTTACCCTTGTGCATCAGACAATGCCTCTATTAATGCATGGTCAGAATTATTATCGCATTGAATGCATAGGAGTACATCATCGCATTGAATGTATGGTCGGAATCATTATTGCTCCAACCCTAAAATACTTTATGACTCATCGAACTTCACCAGTGTCATGCTTCCCTCGTCACTATCACATTAAACGCATAGATGACTCATCCCATTGTAGTCAACACATGTAAAGTATCTGCCAACTAATCTGCTTGCTTAGACTTGGCCAAAGTTACACAATTGCCCCTCTAGACCTGCTATAAATAGAAGCATTGTCTACTGCACAAGGGTAAGCAATTTCTTGCTAATAAACACACTACAATTATTCTTCTTCTCCACTCAAGTTTAATACTGACTTGATCGTCGGAAGAACCACTGGAGACTTCAACTCCGACCCTTTCAAATGTTGTTCATATGTAGGACTGGATTCTCTACTCAAGAACCAATCATCAAAGAAGATTGAGGAACATTGATACACTAAAAATACATACTTAATCCCTTATTTGAAGGGTCGAGTGTTGAGACAGCTCGAGTCATCTTGCAAAGGGTGAGGGCGATCTGATGCTTAGTTAATATGGGAAACATGTCAACTCTTAAATGAGGATTAACACTTAGCTATTTTCATGATACAACACAACTTACATTGCGAGGGGGTGGCCCCCAGAAAACAAATTTTCATCTTTATCTCCATCAAAATAGAAGAAGAAAAAATTTAAAAGGTAGAGAATTTTTTTATTAATTGCAAATAAAGTTTATAATTTTGGATGGTCGTTTCAATTAAGAGTAACATTTCTTTCCAAATGGAGTTTTTATAAAAAAATTCACCCTCAAACCCCTCACCCTCTACCCCTATTTATAGCCTATAATAATTAACAAGAGCTCTTGGTTTAGCCTGGGCCTCCAATAAATAAATCTCAATCATTTACTATTCAGTTACGAATCAATCGATCGGCCAATTTGTTAGCTAACTAATTGACTAACTGATTGATTAATTGATTGGTATCTGTAAAATCTACCAATGCAGATAGCTCCTTCTTATTGAGATAGTCAATTTTTATATATCATATGTTTGGTTTCGCTTTCCGAATTGAAAGATAATGCCATTTCTTTGTAGCTCATTATCCTGAATTTGATTTTATCTTGATTTCTTTTCTTATTGGATCCTTATTTCTTAGGCTTCCATAGGCTGTTTGGCTTGATCTTGGGCTTCAACAAAAACCTGAAAATGAGGGAGTTTGAGTTATTTTTGATTGTTATTCATTAATCCTCTATTTCCTACAATTTAAGAGAACAACACATTATAGTGATATATTTATGCAAATATAATAGATAATGAGAGTATAAAAATATAATAAAATGTGATGATCACTCACCCATACCCCTTTTTTTGTTGGTGGCTCAGACAACTAATATGATGCCCACTAGCGCCCAATGTCATAATGGTGACATTTGGCGCCCAGCACCAGGACTGTGTCGGCCAACCTCGCTGCTCACCAGCACCCTAAGTGTTGGTCGATGACGGTAGCATTTGCATGATCTCCAAGTTTTGGTTTTTTTATTGAGAAAAAAGAGATTTAATTTTAGATTAATAAAAAATCATTTGATAAATTCCTAATTTACCAATATTTTTAATATAGCGCACTAATTTTATAAAAATTGAATTGTTCTATAAATCTAACATCATGGATGCCAAAGATTAGATTTTTTATACCAAAAATTAATTTTTAATAAAAGATTGAATTTTTCTCAATAAAGAAAACTTAATTTTTTTGTTCCATGGCTAAAAATCACCATAATAAAACTACGAACGATCCTAGATCCGGCTCTGATACCAATGTAGGATCTAGATGTCTATACACATTCAATAAGATTGTTCTACTACATAAATAATGCACTATGGAAAAACAAAAAAAACCCTATTATGCATCTATTAAGCATAAATAACAAGTTTAGGGTTTACCAAACGGATCGTTTATATAGGCTCACAACAGCTTTCTTCACCAATGGCGGGAGGAGGGGGGCAACCACACCGTGTAACTGGCAAGAAGACCCCATGTATCACCCTGTGACTAACGCATAAAGTACGAATTCGAACTGAGAAGGAGATGATGACTATATGAAGGTTTATGGTGTCTTTCCTTTTATTTTCATAAAAAATCACTATGTCTATACATAACAGCTTATAGATAGAATCCTACATTTAGTGAGATTATAAATATCTTACTTTTAAGATAAGATATTATCCGCGAATTTATCTGAGTGTCTATCTCATAACCATAATCAACACTGCTAAAAAAATTATATCAGTTGCATACTGCCAAGAGAAAACAAATTAATAGAACCCTATCCTGTTTCCAGCTCAGTGGATGTGTCATGCCCAATGTTTTGCTTGCACCAGACAAGTGCTCGCCCAACGTGAGCAGCTCGTCAACGGACTCAATCACACATTCAGTTCTTGGATCCAGCTATCATGTACCTGTGGATCCACACTATAGAGAATAAATATTCTATGTTGCTCGAGGAGTGGGCATGCACTTTGATTTTCCTAACAAAAATAAAAAGTACAACTAACATAGCACGCGACTCATAGTGAGGGGACAGTGAATAGGCCCCATTGGCCATTGGCTGATGAGCTAGTATAGAATGCACGGGGTTTTTTTGGTGGCAAGAGGTCCGCAAATCATAGATAAGCATATATCTTATATATTAAAGCCTTCAAAGGGTTTATAAGGGAAACCGAGTGGCTCTCCCAATTTGAGAGGGAAAATCTTATAGTATCCCCTTCAAGATCTTCTAAATGTGACTTGTATATCCTATAGTTGCCCAAGATATATAGAGGCTGAATCTTATTAAGGTTTTAGGACCACTAAGATCACACACGACCACTTTAATTGAAGGCACGCCAATTACCCTAGCCGCCAATGTATTAGGGTGGGCTGAGAATAAATGCTAATATATGAGTTGAAATATAAATTTAGGATCTTGTAAATCAGTGCATCCATTTTCTATAGTACGTATATACAAAGTGTCATGTAATCGGCCGGGGGATATTACGCAATCAATAAAACTACAATGTAGTCTTCAAGAGCATAGGAGTAGCAAGGTATTGAGATAACTACAATACGTTTTACAGGAAATAATTACGATGATATGAATTATTAGAGTATAAATTATAACACTCAAGTTTCATCACAACTTTGGAGGATTTGTTGTAGTGCCAAGATCCTTTGATATGGTATCAGAGCAATTCATAATTGAATCTGTCCGCCACGAATTTCAAGAATGGGTTAAAAAATTATCGTTCTATGAGTCCAAGTTTTGACGGATGAAATGTCCCTAACTTGCATGCAGATCGAGTCATGTTAGAGTATATAATTATAACTCACAACCATCATTACAAATTTAAAGTTTTGATGCAATGGTAGGATCCTTTGACGGATATGTTCAGCTCATATGTCACATGACTAAACTAAATTAGGTTAATATCTATCACATCATGTAAAGAGTTAAAAAGTTTTGATAAACGTATGTATACACCAAACTATTTTTTCATAACGTGTCGTGAAAAGCTTATTATATATTAATCACTCTAATTTTGTTTTTGGTCAATGAAAATGTTTTATTTCATTCACCAAATTGTGAAGTTTGATTACATCAACATCCCATGTAGACTTATTGAGATACGAGCAAGACAATAGAAAAAAAAGAAATTAATAAAATGAAGAATTGCAAGGTCATAATCCATTCTTTACAGTAAACTTGCAAGCCCATAATCCAATCTTAACAAGTATCAGACATGCTACTATTGAGAATGATAGTCAAGATGAAGAATTGCGCGGATTTGAAGAGAGCCACTTGATCATGATCTAAAAAAGTCATGTTTATGCCAAATCATCTATGAAGGATTAGATTATTCTTCAAAGATATCCTTACAATCTATATGTCAATGAGATTTTATGAAGGAAAACGCTGATGAAATCTAGGAAAACTTAGAGAATTTGTCTAAAAAACACTACAGTGGATCACTATGATGAAAGATTTTCATCAGCTCCCCTTTAGTCTTTTTGTAGAGCCAAACATAGAATCTGAAGCAAAGATAGCTATAATTCCGCTTAGAAGATTAGAAGCCCTAGATACCAAAGAATGAGCCCCAACTCAGATCAATAAAATGTCTACCCCAGAATGTCATAACTGCTATCTCAAGTCCATGTTTCAGTGAAATATCCTCTTTTAGGAAATAATCACCCACTAGAGCAAATGAATGTTGTATTTCAACATCTCAAAAATGATCAATTTTCTCCAATCTACAATTTATGTTGGAGAAATCATCTAAACTTTGTATAAAATCTGGGAAATTTCTCCAAAAATTACAATTTTACTCCGACTTTAACCCATAATTACCAAAAGGAAACATAGTTCCATTCAACACCTTGAATAATTTTTAACTATTTGATCTACCATATATAAACTAATCATCCCATCACAATTAGTAATCTTGTTCCTCCAAGCTCTATCACATGAAATGATTTAGTGTCGTACAAAAAGGTTTAGAAGACATGATCAAAGCTTCTACATAGACCACCAATATATTGACTCAGACATCCAAAACTCTAAATTCCTTCATGCAGACATCCAGTCAATTGGTAAATTCTAATACCAAGCCATAGCTATGTTAGAAACTAAACTGGGTCAACTAGCTAGTCAATGCCAAAAGTGAAAGTGAGAAGAAAAATTTTCTAAGTCAATCTGTTGCAAATCCTAAGAACACTAGATCAAGTTCAGATCATCCAGCTCAAGTGAATGCAATTCACACATTGCGGTCAGGAAAACAGATAGATAATCGAGTTAGGTTACTCCTAGATCAAACTCATTCTTCCTCTTTTCCTATTCAAAACACCAAACTAGAGTAAACTCTCTTTCCTTCTGATAAATCACCCCGTTTTGATGACCAAGAAACTAAAACTGAAACTGAGCTCAATCTAGATAGATATAAGTTCGTTGTTCTCTTTCTAGATAGACTCAGACCTAGAAAAAACTCTCTTTGGTGAAAAAAATCCTTAAAACTTTCATAATAGGTTAAAGTCAACATTCCTCTTTTAGATACAATCGAACAAATCCCCTCTTGTGTGAAATTTTTGAAAGATTTATGTACTAAGAAAAGAATAATTTATTTTCCAAAAAAGTCTTTTTAGTTGCTAATCTTAGTGACATGATTTCAGAGTTCATCCCTAGAAATATAAGGACCTCGGTTGTCCTACTATTTCATGTATCATAGGAAATACCTTTATTGATAGGACACTTCTAGACTTAGGAGCTAGTGTGAATATTTTTTCCTATTCAGTCTATCAACATCTACAGTCAGGTGAATTGAAATCAATCATATGTACCCTCCAATTAGCTGATAGATATATAAAAATACCTAATTGAGAGATAGAGGATGTTCTCATCAATGTGGGTGAGTTTATTTTTCCTATTTATTTTATAGTCTTGGAAAACATAGTCAGTTTCCAATCTTAAAGGTCAAACCTTAATTATCTTAGGTAGACCGTTCTTAGCAACCTTGAATACTTTGATCAACTATAAAACAGATCAAATGAAATTATCCTTTAGGAACATGACTGTTGATTTCAACCGTTTTAATTTAGGAAAATAACCTAGTTATACATCTGACCAATCTTTAGAGGTAGACTTTATCCAGAGAATTTCTAGTAAACAGCAAGAAGAAGAGTTCGAGTTAGATCATTGCTTATATAACTTGAGTTTTGAGGAGATTTTTGATGAGAAAATTAAACTATTAGTAGAGATAGATCTGCCACAGATCATGTATTTGTACCAAGATGGAGCCTAACTTTGTCCGTCTATAAAGAAACCCCATCAGTTAGAGCTCAAAGTTTTATCCGAAAATTTAGGGTATGCCTACTTAGGGGAGAATGAGACTTTATCAATCATCGTTACTTTTGACTTGACAACCAGTCAAAAAGAAACCCTCTTAGATATCTTGAAATAGAATAAGGAAGCCATTGGATGGATCATGGCTAATATCAAAGAGATTAGTCCAACCATTATTTAATATAAAATCCATTTGATAGATGAGGCCGACACTATTAGGGATCCCCAAGTAGGTTAAACCGAGTGATAAAAGAAGCGATTAGGAAAGATATTCTAAAATGTATTGATAATTAGATCAGCTATCCTATTTTAGATAGTTCTTGGGTGAATCCAATTCAGGTTGTTCCTAGGAAGTCCAGGATCATCATGATCCAGAATGAGACTAAGTAGTTAATTTTCACTTGAATCCAAACCGAATGGCGAGTCTACATCGATTATAGAAATCTCAACCTAGCCACTTAGAAAGATTACTTCCCTCTTCCTTTCATAGACCAAATACTTGAACGTTTAGTAGGACACAAGTTCTATCATTTCTTAGATAGGTATTTCAGTTATAATTAGATTCGCATTGCCTCAGAAGATTAGGAAAAAAAAATCACTTTCACATGCCCATATGAAATCTTTAGCTAATGTCACATGCCTTTTTGGATATGCAATGTTTCTACCACTTTTTAACTATGCATGATCAGTATCTTTTTCGATATGGTTGAGCAATTCTTGAAGGTTTTTATGATAATTTTTTGACCATTTGTGACTCATTTTCTACACTCCATCACTAAGAAAGAGTTCTTAGTTGTTATTTTTGCCTTAGAGGAATTTAGGTCCTTTCTCATTGGGTCCCTAATTAAGGTCTACATTGATCATGCCGCACATAAGTATCCTTTGACCAAGAAAGATGCTAAAGCATGGCTCATTAGATGAATTCTCTTGCTTCAAGAGTTTGATCTACAAATTATTAATAGAAAAGGAGTAGATAACCTTGTAGCATACAATTTGTCTAGGTTTCCTAATGCATCAACACCAAATGTTATGATAAATTATTATCTTCAAGATGAACAACTCCTACAAGTTCAGTCTATTCCATGGCTTGTAGATATTGTGAACTATCTGGTTATGAAGAGCTCTCTTCTCATTGGTTAAAACTAGATAGATCACATTTTCTCTCCTAGATAAAATATTTCTACCGGGGTGATCCTTGTCTATTCAAATATTATCCTGATCAGATCCTTAGGAGCCTTATTCTAAATGAATAAATTACGAGTATTTTATTGCTTTATCATGAGCAAGCGTATGTAGGCCACTTTGGTCTAAGAAAAACTATCGAAAAAGTCATGTAGTGTAGTTTGTATTGGCCTAGCTTATTCAAATATGCCTTTGAGTTCTGTAAGGCATGTAACCATTATCGGTTCATAGGAAGAACTACTAGGAAAAACACGATATCCCTACGACCAATCCTCATGGTTGAACTTTTCAACATGGGTCCATTTCCAAATTCTTTTAAAAATTTATACATTCTAGTGGCGGTTGAATACATGTCTAAATGGGCTGAAGTGGTTGTTGTAGGCATCAAAATTTGCTTATAAGTTCCCACAAACAGCTCAAAGCTGAGAGAAGACAATGAACGTCACTATCCGAGTCATATAAGATTAATTGACATCGAAGAGCGCATGAAGTAATTCGACAAACCATGTGAAGCAACGGAACTGCAGAATAACGAGGATATGAACTGACCGGGAGCCACGCTTCGCTGATAAAAAGACGAAGCACCCTTCATATCCCATCTGCTCCATATATGATCTAACTATAGGAGCTTGTAGATCTCCTCGTCAGATTTCCTATGCACTTTGAATCACGTAATTTCGAGTTCGGACGGCAAAGATACATCGAAAACAGTTAGAATGCACGAAACAATGTTCCAGGCCTCGGCGAGACACCCATAGGTGTCTCAGCCATGGCCGAGACATCCACAGGTGTCTCGACAAGGTTGAGACACCCACTAGTGTCTTGGCCACTGCCGAGACACCGCGGGCGTCCGTAGGCCCAAAAACTGATTTTTTACAGTTTCAAGCTGTTTTTCGACCGTTAACCACCTAGATTTGTTTTAACTGATAAAATATCATCCAAGAATATGGTTAAGTGGTTACAACTAAAGATAAGAGTAAATCGATCATTCTTATCCAAAAATAGAGGTTCCAAAGCCTATAAATACAGTCCCAGGGCCTTTATTTTTTTCAGATCTGCAATTCTCGAGCGTCGATGAAGCCCTGCTGAATTGAAAACTGAAGGAGCACGAATTTTAGAAGAGAGGAGGAGATCAGATCGAGTTTGTTAGTATAAAGAAGAGGAGCTCATTGTTGCCGAGATTGTCCCGTTACGGTGATCTTAAGAAGAGTGATTATCTCGCTGTTGCCGAGATAATTGCTTCGATTTCTTGATTCCTTCGCGGATCAATAAAGCTCCGGATCTGATCTAATCGTTTGGTAGTCTATGAATATCAACATCCCTGTCATAAGCCAAGATCCCACACAAGCAGCAGAGGATAAACGTCTGTTGCGTTTATTGAAAGGAAAGTTGTAATTTATATCGAAAGTCTTATAAAAAGACTATTTCTTTGAGTTTGTTGTAAACGTTTAAAGTTGTAAATGAACTCATCAATAAAATCAACTTTCTCCCCAAACAAGCTGGTGACCACAGTGGGAGCTAATAGCCTAACTGCCAAGGCTGGCGTGTCGCAGCCAACGATCAAGATCCCGGTGAACGAAGAGGTCGAATATAAATTCGACCAGCAGAAGTTCGAGGTGTACGTCTCCTCCTCCTCCTTTAGATCCGCCTCTCCTCGCAAGCACAGGAAGGCCTCCTCCTCTAGGAAAATCTGCTGGTCTTCAGATCTGAAGATCCAAGAAGGCGATCTCCCTGCTACCGCTACCATAGTTGCACCTCGCAACGATCCGTCGTCGTCTGATGAAGCCAAAACCGCAGATCCAGACACCTTATCAAAGAGGGCTCGTCAGAGGCGCCACCAACGTCTCGCCCGTCAATTGGCTAAGGCTTTAGAGCAAGTGGAAGGACTCCGCTACCAAGCGGATCTAGAGTTCAGAAAGCGCCAAGTGGCTAAGTCGTCACCACAACAAGCATCACGGCCCTCCTCCCAACCATCACCTAACAAATGGGTTTGTGTCAAATAAACTCGTTTTACTTTCGAGGAGCATATCCAGAAATGTCGCACACTACTTGAGCATGCACGGATTCTCACACAAGAAGCATAGAAGTTGCAACAGGAGGAGGTGGTCAAGAAACCACCAAGATCTAAGTAGGTTTGGATGCTGAAGGCCAAAACAACACCTCTACCTGACAAGAGACACCAGTCGTATCTCTTGCTCGATTCCAGATCCGAGGCTATTCCCTAGCCTTCATCAACTTCAGATCCCGATCCTATTGCTCCCGCACCTCTGGTAAAGCCCTACGACAACGTGGATCTCTCCAAATCCAAAATTCTGTTGAAGGATCACCTGGGTCCTCTACATGAAGATCGAAACAGATTTGTGGTCAAAGAACGCTTGGGCATGGTGAATGAACCTCGAGCAACTCATCGAGCTGGGGGTCGTACTCGCCCTTGTAATAAGTTTGAGCCTTCTCGTAAGAAGAAAACTCCTATAACTGACCGCCTCGGACTATGTGTCAAAGTCTAAGAGCTCATTGAGATCCCATGCTCACGAAGGCGTAGCTCAAAACGTGTGACTCTTGAGAGTGCCAACAAGGCGACGAATCCTCAGAAGGAAACATGTTTGTCAAACAACAATGTTATACCTGAGAAGTCGTGCCACCACATGATAGATTGCTCTGGTCATTATGCCGATGAGTTGTACTATCAGGATGGGGGTACAAACAGATCTCGAAAGAGAGATACCCGGGAGACGGACTTTCATTATTTGTGCTTCAAACTAATCAAGGTAGTATTATCAACGTGTAACTACCCTAAGACCGCTCCATAGAAGGTCTCGATATTGGAAAAGATCTCCACTAGAACATCTAAGTCCAAGCCAAAGCGTTTCCATAGAAAAAGATCAGTTGCGCAAGATGACAAACTCCCAAAAGTCACTATCAATATGGTTAATAAAGGAAAGTCAACGCAGAGTTTCAGTCCCCGTCATTTTTCGGACGTATCCCAATGTATAACTCGGTTATGCGTGGGAACTATTAGGCGTAGGACTATCAGAGGATGAATAGAGGATTATCCTCGAATGATGAAGCATCAGATGCTAATTCTGTAGTCGCTTCTGACAAAATGGTATCCAGTCCAGGACAATCCCGCAAAGTGTTTATGGTTAACACCGAGGAGGTAGCCAAAATGGTTGAGGATGCTCTAGCCAAGAAGAAAGAAGCATTCAAAATCAAAATGGATATAACTATGCAGGAGATGAGACAAATGCATGACTAGCAGATACGAGCCTTATCAAATCAGATAGGTGAATCCAGTCGTCGTAACAATGTTGACCAAGCAACTACCGATTCAGACGTGGATGAATACATCAATGCTGATAACCCTCCCATTGACCAAAACGCTAGGGGTGGTCCTACTAAAAACAACGACGCTGGGGGTGGCCCCAATGAGAATAATGACGTCGGGGATAGTCCCACCAATGATAACAATACTGGGGATGGCCCCGTTGTTCCTCTCAGAAATCATCCAAAGCACGATACGAGCGAGGACGAGAAGATGAGAGACCTCGAGAGAAAAATCAATGCTCTGATGTCTGCTCGAGAGGTGAGGAAGACCGGTATTCAGTGTCCTTATCCAAAAAAGTGGGATTCGATACCGTATCCGGCAAAGTTCAACCTGATCAACTTCACGCCGTTCGATGGGAAATGCTTGCCCACCCAGCATTTAATATATTTCAAATCCTATTTGGGCATGATCTCCGGTAATGAAGCCCTGATGGTTCGGTCATTTGTTGGCACCCTTCCTGGACTTGCCTTCGATTGGTACTGCCATCTCAAACCCGAAAGTATCAACAGCTAGGAAGACCTGGAGAGCCTGTTCCTTGCTCACTTCTTTGATGATGATGCCGAGGTGTCAATCAGAATGTTCTTTGAGGAAAAACAGGAAGACGAAGAGACAGTTGACGACTTCGTCAAGCGCTTCCGGAATAACGCGATGAACTGTCGAGATCCGATCACAGAGGACTTCATCCTCCAAACCTGTCATAACAACCTCTCTTTGGACGTATTAAAAGTTTTAGGAGTAGCACCGTCCAACACCTGAAAAGAGTTAAAGATGCACGAAGATGGGCCGAACGCTTCCTCAGAAGGAAGAAAACCGAAAAAAGCCAATCGACGGCTAACCCTCTGAACTCAAGCTTCATCTCCCGTGGTAAGGGGAAGGCACCTACAGTAATTATTGACGTTAATCAGACGTCATAACAGCAATCCCGGAGACAACAAAAGACTTTGGATCCGAAACTCCAAAAAGAGTACTCCTTCAAGGACGAAGACGTTCCAGCCATTTTTGAATCCCTCCTTGAAAACAACAAGATTAAGCTACCACCTATCGCAGATCAGAAGAAAGCTGACAATACTTCGGATCTAAAAAACTGTGCGTATCACATGAGGATCCTTCATCCCACCAAGGCTTGCTTCGCTCTCAAGAATAGCATCCAAACCTTGGTTGAAGCTGGCATTATAACGCTAAATTAAGCCAAATGATGACTCCGACAAGTATAAGAGTATAAACAGTTCCTTCCGACACTCCGAAGAGTATACGAGTATAAGCTGTTTCTCAATCCTCCAACAGGTATATGACGTTAAACTGCTCCCTACATACTCCAATAGGTATATGAGTCTAAATTGTTTCCTTTCTTTCACGAAAAGTTCCTGGAGAGTGTCATGCCTGGTATTCTTAAGGATAATCCGGTCATCCAACTAAGTACAATGTTAGACCCAATTTCGTAAAGGAAGCTGGGGGTGGATGTTTCATGTTACAGGAAGTTTCTGAAAGAATGTTACATATAATATTCTTAGTGATAACCCGGTCATTACAAACAAAGTGATAAACACTAAACTTCCGCTGTTAAAGTCCTGACATAGCACTAAAAATTTTAATTCGAATGGTCTATTGCGATTGTCAAATCCCTTTCGTATCAAGATCTTATCATTTGACATCGAAAACCCCCACTAAGTGATTCGTACAAGTCAACACTCCCACTGTGATTTATACTTTTACTCCCAAACCTTTAAACAGTTAGGACCACAACCAAAATCCCCTCTCGATTCTTTCTATGAACGAGAGGTCCACAAATTGAATGATTCAAACCTTTAAACGGTTAGGATCGCTCAAACTGCCCATTTGGTCAAACCTTCATACAGTTAGGGCCAAAACCAAAATCTTCTCTCGATTCCTACCATGAACGAGAGGTCCACTTTCAAATTGAATGATCAAACATTCCTACAGTTAGGGTCATCTTGAACTCCCGCTTAGTCAAACCTTCATATAGTTAGGGCCAAAGCTAAAATCTCCTCTCGATTCCTTCCATGAATAAGAGGTCCACTTTTAAATCGAATGATCAAACATTCCTACAGTTAGGGTCATCTTGAACTACCGCTTGGTCAAGCCTTCCTACAATTAGGGCTAAAACCACAATTCACTCTCGATAAGCGAGAAATTCACCTTTAGTTCGGTAATCAAACCTTCCGACAGTTAGGATTATCCGCATCTTTTTGATTCTCGGAGTGAAGATCCCACTCTTAGTTTTACTCTTCAGATTTTCGAAGTAGAGATCCCACTTTTGAGTTTCCTTTGCAACTGGAGATAGAATGTAAAATTTTTTCTCTCCAGCATCAGGTTCATCTTTGCCCTAAGAGAAAACACTACTTTTTAACTCCCAAAATCTGTGCCTTACATGCGCGGGGACTTTTATCTTGAATCCTAAGTAGGGATAAGTCAACGCCTAACACGCGTTACCGGTTTAGTCTTTCACCGATTAAAGAAGACACCAGAATCTAAGTCTGGGGACTTTTATCCCAAATCCTAAGTAGGGATAAGTTAACGCGCGTTGCCGATTTAGTCTTTCACCGATTGAAGAAGACACCAGAATCCAAGTCTGGGGACTTTTATCCTGAATCCTAAGTAGGGATAAGTCAACGTCTAACACGCGTTACTGGTTTAGTCTTTCACCGATTGAAGAAGATACCAGAATCCAAGTCTGGAGACCTTTATCCCGAAGCCTAAGTAGGGATAAGTCAGCGCCTAATACGCATTACCGGTTTAGTCTTTCACCGATTGAAGAAGATACCAGAATCCAAGACTGGGGACTTTTATCCCGAAACCTAAATAGGGATAAGTCAGCGTCTAACATGTTTGCGGAGAAAATTGTTTGATTCATTGCGGGATTCATTACAAACTTCAAACGTTTACAACGAAAATAAAAAATTAGTCTTTTTATAAGACCTTTACACAATGAAAACAAAAAAAATACAATTCTCTTCAAACAGCGCAGAGATCGTTTATCGGTCTTCTGCTTGCGTGGGATCTTGGCCTGTGACGGGGATGTTGATATCCGTGGACGACCGTCGATCAGATATGATTGTTGAAAAATCGGGCAGAGCTTCGTTGATTCGCGAAGGAATCAAGAAACCGTAGCACTTATCTCGGCAACAGCGAGATAATTGCTCTTCTTAAGTTCACCACAACGGGGTAATCTTAAGGGATAAACATGGGCGATGTAGATCTGACGAGTTCCTCTTCTTTATGCCGACGAACTCGATCCGATCTCTCCTCCTCCTCTCTAAAATTCGTGGATCTTCACTCCTCAATTCGGCAGGGCTTCACCAATGCTCGAGAAATCCAGATCTGAAAAAATAAGGCTCCGGGGGCTGTATTTATAGGCTCCAAGGAGGTCTGGGCGGTTAAAACCACATAAGGGCTGATTTTTAGGCCTGGAGACACCCCAGAGTGTCTCAGCGAGAATAGAGACACCCTTGGGTGTCTCCACAAGAATGGAGACACCCTTGGGTGTCTCAGCTCGGGTCAAGACACCCTTGGGTGTCTCGGCCTTGGCCGAGACATCTTAAGGTGTCTCCCACTGTGCTGAGACACCTTGGGGTGTCTCAACTCAAGCTGAAACGCTTCTTTTTTTATATACTCGTCCGTTTCCGTCGTAACTTCTTCATCCGAACTCGGATTTGAGTGATTCAAAATGAGTTGGAAAGCTAACGAGGATATCTACAACTTTTATCTTTTAAGATTCTTCAGATTCGAATCTAATTATGGTCAAAACAGCTCCACAAGGTCCGAGACACCTGTGAGTGTCTCGGCCATGGCCGAGACACCAATGAGTATCTCGGGTATTTTGATTATAACTTCCTCATATGACCTCCAAATGACCTGATCCAAGATGCATTGGAAAGCTAATAAGGTGATCTACAACTTTCATGTTTTGAGTTTCTTCAGATTCGAATTTAATCATTGTTAAAATAGCTCCACAAGGTCCGAGACACCTGTGAGTGTCTCGGCCATGGTCGAGACACCAATGAGTGTCTCGGGTATTTTGGTCATAACCTCCTCATATGACCTCCAAATGACCTGATCCAAGATGTATTGGAAAGCTAACGAGGAGATCTACAACGTTTTTGTTTTGAGTTTCTTCAGATACGAATCGGATCATGGTTAAAATAGCTCCACAAGGTCCAAGATACCTGTGAGTGTCTCGGCCATGGCCGAGACACCAATGAGTGTCTTGGGTATTTTGGTCATAACTTCCTCATATGACCTCCAAATGACCTGATCTAAGATGCATTGGGAAGCTAACGAGGAGATCTACAACTTTTTTGTTTTGAGTTTCTTCGGATACGAATCGGATCATGGTTAAAATAGCTCTACAAGGTCCGAGACACCTGTGAGTGTCTTGGCCATGGCCAAGACACCAATGAGTGTCTCGGCGAGTCCCGGGACGTAGTCCTACGCGTTCCGTTCATTTTCACCGTATCTTCGTCGTCCAAACTCAGAATCATGCAATTCAAGATGCGTTGGAAAGCCGTTGAGAAGATCTACAAGCTCCCATAATTGAATTATATGTTAAGTGGACAAGACATGAGAGGCTCTCCGCCTTTTTGCAAGCGATACGGGGTTCCCGATCAGCTCGTGTTTCCGTCACTCCGAAGTTCCATCGTTTCGCATGGTCCGTCGACTCACTTCAAGTGTTTGTCGTCATCAAATGATCTCTTGTAACTCGGATAGTGACATTCATCATCTTCTCTCTGTCTCGAGCCGTGTGCGGGGACCTATAGGCAATTTTTGACGCCTACAGATACCCCCTCCAAAGTGTTTCAGTCTCGTTTCTTTTATAGACGAGCCTGAAATACTTTGGATATGATCAGTCCAACCTTCAACCGGTGTAAAAGGACCTCTTGTTAGCTTTGATTCTTAACTCCTTCAATTTTCAATCTATTCGATGTTTTGACGAATAGCTGAAGTTCTCCCGGCGCTGTGTTTATCGTCTAGCCATCGTCGAAATCTTGAATCAAAACCGGTGATTTGATTTTGGCTCGTATCATCGAGTTGACTTTGAACTGACTATCTCCATCATGATATATTGATTCGCATTGACTTTCATCGTAACACGTTGACTGACATCGACCTAGGATTACACGTTGACCTAGGGTTACGCGTTGACCAGCGTTGACCTAGGGTTTCAGATCCCCTGGCAGTGACTTTTCATTGCAACGCGTTGATTGGCGTTGACCTAGGTTACGTGTTGACCGGCGTTGACCTTAGGGTTTTGAATCACCCGACGTTGACTTTTGATCACAACACGTTGACTGGCGTTGACCTAGGGTTACGCGTTGACCGGCATTGACCTTAGGGTTTTGAATCGTCCGACGTTGACTTTTGGTCGTAACACGTTGATTAGCGTTGACCTAGGGTTACGCATTGACCGGCGTTGACCTTAGGGTTTTGAATCGCCCGACGTTGACTTTTGGTTTTAGACCGCCCAACATTGACACAGTTTATACTCGTACGTTTACTGGAGTATACACAGTTTAAGCTCTTAAGGTATTTGGAGCATGGCAGTCCTAAACGTCGGGGCTGCAGAACCAACTGTTAAAGCTGATTCATCTGTATGTGTAGATCTTATCTTGATGTTATTGGATTCTCGAGTCACGAGACCAACTAACGGAGCTGGTGCGTCAATGACTCACATTTATAGAATTTTTGGCAAATTCTCAACCATCAACGGGTTTGATGAGCCTTTACCGACTACCGTTTGAGTCGGGCTAGCATACGGATTGTTTAAGTCCGTTCCACATGTGACGTTAAGCTAAAAGAGTTAACCCTTTTAGTGCTACGATATTGAATACGTAGACTTCATCTTTCTCCTGTGAAAAGCCTAAACAACAACGTGTATCAGACGTTGACTTAAGATTTTTGGCAAATCCTCAGCCTTCAACGGATTTGACGTGCTTTTACCGATTACCGTTTAAATCGAGCTTACATGTGGATTGTTTTAAGTCCGTTCCGCATGTGACGTTGTGCTAAAGGAATGAACTCCCTTAGACTTGATGCTACGATATTGAATACGTAGACTTTATCTTTGTCACGGGAATAGATTACCCGGCAACGCGTGTTAGGCGCTGACTTATCCTTACTTAGGATTCAGGATAAAAGTCCCCAGAATCGGATTCTGATGTCTTTTTCAATCGGTAAAAGACTAAACCGGCAACGCGTATTAGGCGTTGGCTTATCCCTGCTTAGGCTTCGGGATAAAATTCCCCGTGTGTATGAAGCACGGATTTTGGCGTTATTAATAACAACCTGCTACAATGTCGAATATGTGAGCTTTTGTCCTTTTTACGGTTAAGGACTAACCGGCAACGCGTATTAGGCGTTGACTTATCCCTTCTTAGGATTCGGGATAAAATTCTCCGCGCGTGTAAGGCGCGGATTTTGGCGTTATGAATAACAACCTACCACAATATCGAATATGTGGGCTTTGGTTCTTTTTACGGTTAAGAACTAACCGGTAACGCGTGTTAGGCGTTGACTTATCCCTACTCAGGATTCGGGATAAAATTCCCCGCGCGTGTAAGGCGCGGATTTTGAGCGCATAGAATAGTGAAAATAATCTCAAGTAGATTAATTTCCCAAAATCAAAAGGATCTATTTTCTTATATTGAGCGCATA
>BQKN01059054.1:35827-59648 GCA_022839385.1 Asparagus kiusianus | reverse complement strand
GTCTGATAAATCTAAAATAGAAAATCATTTTTGAAAAATTGGCTTGAGCGCATATGCTCTATAAAACAAATTATTCTCGGGATTTCACTAAGCGCGTGCGTTGGATAGGTCGAGTGCATGCATTTGTGATGGAATCTATGAGTCTCAAAATATTTTTAATCAAATACTTCATCGATTCAAGCCTAAATAAAAAACTAACTTCAGCTCAAGTTATGTACTCCTAAGAAGAAACTATTCTATTTATTTTTGCATTAAATTATTGAGTATTCTTAAATCCACCATTAGAGCTCGAAGGCTCGCAATCCAAATGAAAAGTGAGGACAACCCCTTTTCCAAGCTACTCATCACTATCCAAAAGTATCGTAAAAGGATAGAGATCACATGATACACAAAAAGCCATGAAAAACGCATCAAAACATGAGATTTATCTTACAAAGATATCATTTATCTATAACAATGGTCCTTCTCATTGAAAGTGACTGTGGATTGAGATCCACCTCTTAGAGAGCTGCCCCTTTATCAAATCCCATGAAAATCTAAAATAAATCCAGTCAAAATAAAACTTATAACATTAGTAAGAGGAGAGTGAGATCTCCAAAACTTATGAATCAAAACTTTAAAAGGAAAAGCTTGAGCAAGAAAGCACTAATCTTGGGATGTAGAAGCTTTCCTCTCTTAGCTTCCATGCTCTCCAATCTTCACGTAATCTCATGAGAAAGAGGAATTAGGGCTTTTATATGAGGGATTATGAAGCGGGTTGAGGGGCAATGTGTATACTTTTTTATTAGATCTAATGCAATAAGCTAATTAATCATAAAACCCATTATCTCTTTCTTAAAGCACAAAACATCATGAAAACCCAAGTAAATCACTTTTAAAACTCAAAACACTTGATTTTTAACAAAGAATAAACTAACATAGGTTTTTTCACCTTGAAGAAGGGATACGACACGTGTCAAAAAGTAATGATTCAACACAAGTAGAAAATTCAAATTTATTGATTGAAATCTATAGTTAGAATTGATTCCGAGCAGAGTAGGGTGTTTACATTATTACCGAGTGAACCTCTTAAGACTCCCCCCCCTCCCTCAGATAAGCTAACGTTAATATATAGTGTAGATAAAGCATTAATATTAGATATATAACATCATTTTTCATATTGCTATTCATATGATTGTTATCAATTGATATTATGGCCGAGGATATTTTTTGAAAAAAAGTTTTTATGTAGGATACACTTTTACAATAGTATTAGATTAGATAGATGAGACATATAAATATAAATTGAGTTTTCCCCATAGAAATCACTTTTAAAATAGGGTGCTTTTATGAAAAACGTCTTTAAAGTTCAATTCATACTGAAACCACTTTTCGTGGGAGTCACGATTGTAATAAATAACCTTGACCTATTTTTTGATGAAATTATTATAACTAAAATTCTTAAAATTCCTTAAAAAAATGCGTGTGTCAAACACTAGGTTACGTTGAAAAAGCATGTCACGTGCTTGACACTTGTGTTTTAAAATATTTTTTTGAAAATTTAATAAATTTTTTACTAGAAATTAGGTTAAAATTGTTTATTGCAATCGGAATCCCTTCTAAAGATGGTGTTTTCATAAATGTGGTTCTCAAAGGGAGGTTGGCCTGAAGAAACCCCTACAATTAAAAGCCCTGCTCATCAAAAATGAAAGCCCATCAGTAGGGCCCAAATTAGCAATGGCCCCAAATAGACTACAGTCTTGCTAATCGTTTCTTTGTCTCGAAGGAACAGGAGCGAAGAGCTGCGTGGTTGCGGGAGCGAAGAGCTGCGGCAGATGACGGCACAAATCTCGAGGCGTTTTCTGGCTATTGGGTTAGACAAAACGGACGGCCGAGAACGCTTTAAGGAACCCTAAGGTCACGGCCAACATCGCCAAGGTCATCCATGGGGTACCCTTTCTCTCCATTCCTTATCCTTTATAAAAACCCTAATATGTTCGGAAAAATAATAAGATATTGAGCTGGAAGAAATTTCAGTTTCGCTTTCTTTCAATTTATCTGATGAGAAGTTTGTGATTTCGAGTGCCTTAGCTCCAAAATCTCATTTATGAGCATGCGCAAGATTGTGAGAATTAAAGGCAGGGCCGGTTCAGAGATTTTAGGGTCCTGCCTTTCTCTATATACAAAATATCAATAAATTCTAATTCGAATCCCCAAAATGCTAGGGAACAAAATGTTACTGATCAGACATTAAAATGTTACCTGATTTTTTTACATCTGATAGTCTTTTAACATCCTTTTCAGGTGCTATTGCCCATTCTTCATCTCTTCGGTCACCTGAATAAAATTTTACTGATCAGATAAATATATGTAATCCCACATTAATAAAACTTTCCAATAGAGCAAATAGTCCACAATAAGAAATACTTGCATATTATTTTCCTCTTGTATTTGTGCTTACCTTCATAAGAGATATTGAAGCCTTTAGCATAAAAAAGTATCATCGAAAAATTATCCTCCTTGCATTTTTAGCTGTAAAATCACTAATTAAGCCTTTAAATTGCAAAGTCAGAGTCAATTGTGAATAAGGTGAATTCATGTGTACCTCCTATGATTCTGATATAAGTTATCAAGCTGATAGTACATAAATAGGAGCATCCATATCCTTCTCCACCTACAAGAAATACATAACTCATACTTCAGTAAGGCACTTTCATGCTAGCGTTTCGTAGGCACTTAGCACATTGCTCTTGACTTGGACATAAGAAAAATGGTAATAACAAACACAATTCATGTCAATGGTGACAAGGCAATTACAAACTAGAAGTTGTGTCAATAATTTCATGACTGCTATGAGAATACATTATGAGAAGCGAATAGTGAGGCGATGCCAATTGGGATGAAAATAGTGCCAATTATTGCAAACACTGAAATCACCTGTAGAACATGGAGAGCACATTGTTAAGTAAGCAGCTTGGTCATTTCTGAGTTAATATTTATAACCAACAATTAGTGAAACATACCCATTGGGGAGTGAGAATAGGCTTGCAAGCTGGAAGCTCCTATTGAGTAAACTTCGAATCTGAAAGGCAGAACAAAGAGCACATTTATTAACTTAGTTCCACCCAAGTATATAATCCATTGTTCATTGAGACCACAAGCTAAACCGAAAAATAAATTCAAAAAATCAGTAAGTTACCTAAGGGAAAATAGGCTTAAGCAGAGGATCCCCACTAACAACAAAAGCATACAGATCAAAAACCCTAACACAAACCAACCAAATAATATCCAATTCAACAAACCCTAGACCAAAATCTCAATCTCAAACTAACTCACAATCAACAAAACTAAAAGACACCCATTAAAATTAAACACATAAAAATCAAAATCCCCAACAAAAACTCACACTTTGGCCTCTTATTCTTCCTCTGAGCCATCATGTCCCCCGATCCAGAGCTCAAACCAGCTGTCGTCGGCGTCGAATTGTTCATCATCCCTCAAAAATTTCCAAAAAATCAAGTAATTATGCCAAAAATCGATCTGTGATTGGGGAGGGCGGAGGAGATCTATGATTGGGGAGGGCGGTGAGGCGAGCGGCGAGGTCTGGCGACGACGACGATTGCGGGGGTCTGCGGGCAGAAGAGAGGAGGAGAAGGAGGAGAGGGGGTGGGTGGATTTTGGGGGCTGAGTTCTGGGACTTAGGGTTGAAGGGATTTTAGAAGGGATTTTAGGGTGTTTGAGTTTGAATGGATGACCGAGATCCAATTGAGAGTTAGTAATGGATGGTAGATGGGATTTTTTGGGACCCCAATTTTAGGGGGCCCTGTGCAGTCGATCCTCTTGCACACCCTCAGAGCCGACTCTGATTAAAGGTCTAAAAAAATGGAGCCAAAACTAAGTAGATTTCTCAAAATTCACTGATTGGGATGGAAACTATATAGTTACAAACTTGTTTGAGAATTTAGGAACGAAGGCCTTGAGAATGTTGACATGAATCAGTTGTCATATGCTAAAAGATAAGATAAAGAAATGTTCACATTAATATGAGTCACAAGTAACTTCGGTTAAGATAAAATGTGAAGTAGATCAGAGAGAACTTCGGTTAAGATAAAATGTGAAGTAGATCAGAGAGATGGCCTGTTCATGTGCCTAATATAGGGAACTATGAAGATTTGGTACAAGGTTTTGTTCCTTTTCCTGTTGTATCATTGTATCTACTTCTTTAGACAAGTATTTAGAAAGAAAGGAATGATTTGGTATAAAGTGTGAAGAATGGAAATCTGTGCCATTTATTGTTTGATCAATTTACTATTACTGATATGACATTCTTCTCCATGCAGCTTACAGCGAAGATATATAAATTTAGTTATTAACCTGTGAGTATATTTATTTTGTAATTTATTGGTGCTGCAGGCAAATGTTGGGAATGGTTGTAACAAAACAATTGGAAATCTTCTATACACGGTATAATTGTTCATCAGCGTATCATATTTTTTAAAGTAAAACTTTGCTACTCCTTTTTTATTTGCTATCCCGTTGTATTCGTGTTCTAGGTTGCTATGAAGTTTCGTGCTAATGCACTTAACCATCGGCCATTTCTTCTCAAATACATTGTATCTTCAAAGGTAAACTCATCTGCTCATTATATTTGTTCCTCCATGTCTATCATGACCACTATTCTTATTAAACTTGGTCCTTAAACTTGAAATCAGTGGGCTAAAATGGTCAGATAGGTAACCCAGACGCCTTATCTGGGCTCCTGTATCCATGTCCGATATGTTCGATGCCAACAATCCTTGGACATTTGTTGGACACTTCCTTGGACTCTCCTTGAATTTGCATACATTTATTTAAATGTGTACTTAATTATATAATACATGTTCTAGTTTAGAACACTCGTCATACACTTAATGAATGTATATCTTGCACTTCACGTCAGTTCCTACAATTCGTTGAACACGAGTCAAGTTATTTTGAGCCCGTACCCAATTTTAGAAGTATGATTTTGAAGGTCATTGAGGTATCTAGTTAAAATTAAATGAAGTAAAAATATTATTAGGAATTTTAGTTTTCATACTATGTAAATAAAAAACAAAATCAATTTCATGTAAAATAGTAAAATCAATATGTATATATAACCGAGTCCCAATCCTACCTTTTACAAATTTCCTATGTCCCATATCCTACCTCATATTTGTATCCACATCCAGAGGCAGAGCCAGGATTTGACACGGGGCCTTATCATTTAATTTGGTAAAGAATCCATATTTCATCCTATCTTATAAGTATGCCGCAAATAATGCAATTAGAGGCTATGTTCCATCGGGGTACGATCTTTATAGGTTTTGCAAAAAGATAGATCACACATTGAGACATTATTGAAACCTATAAAGATTACATGGAAAGAAAAGAGCGTCTTTGTTGCCAATGATAGTTGGTCCTACTTACAAAGAAAACCTATAATTAACGTGATGACGGTGACCAAAAGTAGGCCAATGTTCTTGAATGCGATCAGTGTGGGCGGTAACCAAGAATATGGAATATATTGCGGAGATTTTTTTAAAAACTATTTAAGAGGTGTGTCCTCAATGTCGTGCAAGTTATAATCGACAATGCACCGGTTTGCAAGCCTTCAGGGAGCATTGTGGAGAGAATATCCCCATATATTTTGGACACCATGTGTAGTTTACACACTAAATCTTGCACTAAAAAACATTTGTGCGGCAAAGAACAAAAAAAATGAGGTGGTGTATGAGAAGAATGTAGTTGGATTGTTGATATTATCGGAGATGTTATGATGATTAGAATTCAAATTGATTCTTTATGAGATTGGTGATGTTCAATAATCATGTGAAAATGCTTGCTATTGTCGAAATTCGTTTTGCTTTGGTAGTTGTTATATTGAGGCAGTTCAAAGAGATAAAACATAGTCTTCTTGATTTGATGATTAGTGAAAGTTGGAACCGGGATGATGATGTTAGGAATGCACACCTTGTCAAGTAAATGATTTTGTATGATATATGGTTAGACAAGATAGAATATATTAGTTTCTTTGCCAAGCTTATATATAATATGTTTCGATCCGTCGACACCAGCAAGTTTTAATCTGCACTTCATCTATGACAAGTGGGATTCTAAGGAATGCAAGAGTGATGATGAAGAATCTTTATTTTATAATGTGATGCATATTATCGATCGATGGAATAACAGCAACACATTGCTTCATCGTTTGCTTTCCCTCGATTCAAATTAGTTCTTTACTTTTCTTTTACTAAACTTTTAGCATTTATTGCTTGTTTTTATGCATGATAATCATAATTCTTATTTATTTCGTTTCATGCATACATTATTTTGTAAATTATTTGTCATCATAAAAAAGGGGAAGATTGTTGGTCTTTTTGTTTTGATGATGTTTTTACAAACAATTTATAACTAATATTGTTTGTCTAGTGTTTGTCTTTTTCTATTTATTTTAGACAAACAATGTGTTGGAGGTTATTAGGAATCGAGCATTCACGATCATATTCGTTGGAGGTTAGCGGAATATTGGAATGAAGCCTATGCATACTAGTTAAGATCTAAGTTCAAGCTTCATCCATGTTTACCAAGACAAGCTACAATGAAGATCAATCAAGCTTGAGTAAATTAGTTTAGGTTTTATATTATGTGTGTTGATACTTTAAGCACAATTATATACACATACACGTTTTGGTTTTATAGCTTTCAAGTTTAAATATGAAACAAGTACACTTATCTATATACATACACACATGTTTCATATTTATCATTTTTGGTTTATTCATTTTATAACTTATCCATATAGAAAAAAAAGTTTTTGTATACCATAGATTTATTCACATATTTATTTATGGAAAAGTTGTTTTTTGTATAGATATATATATATATATATATATAGATATTAAACAATATAGATCTTCATATATACATTAACGTGTTTCATATTCTATTGAATTTGCAAAATTATATGTTTATGGATTGAAGACTTGTTTATACTTTTTTCATATCTTGTATAAGTCTATAAATCCATTCAAAATATTTTAGGAGTTTGTTTAAGTCATTTTGTCAAAATCATGTGTTTTCGAGGTTTCGTATTTTAAGCGATTTTGCAAAATGATGAGATTTCACAAATGAGAAGTGTTTTTTGAAAACCAGTTTTTGTAACATGTTCATTTTCATGTTTACAAGTATTCTCCAAAGTTTTTTATTTTTTGGATTTTATTTGCTATTTTTAAGACATGTTTAAAATTAGATTTTCAGCAAACATGTGCATATCTGATATGTCGGTTTGCGATCGACCATCATGGTCGCCGCGGTCGACTGCAAAATATTCAGAGAGTAATTTCTAGATTTCAGCTATTCGCGGTCGACCGGACCTGGCACTGCGGTCGACCGTCAATGTTACTGTTACACAGTATGACTAGTTTTTAGTTTTTGTTTTTAGTTGGATTTTGGGGTTTTCTTGAGTTGTTTTCTTCTACCCTATATATACCCCATTGCATTTATCATTTCCACCTACCCAAGATAGTTTAAAAACAAGTTTTAAGTGTGATTTAAGTTTGTTTAGTTTTTATTTACAAGATTTGTTTAGTGAAGAAATTTTCAGACGGGCTTGAGGAGATCATTAATTGTGTTTGGGCATACTACTCATCTTTCCCTCTCTTGTCATCATAGAGAAGTTTTTCTAAACTCATATCTAGCTATTTATATGTTTGATTTTTATTTTCATAAGCTAGAATTTATTTTGAGTTTAGATATCTTTTGATTTACTCATTGTTCACACACAACCATTGAGCTTATTGTATTTGCATACATAGTATATATATGAGGTTGTGGGATTATGACCTTGAGAGTGAGCGTAATTGAGTTCTCATCTAATTAGACAATAAACATTTGTATTTGTGAGCTTTCTTTGTGAGGATACACTTTGTAATACACTTGTACACCGAGAGGAGTGCGTGGTGAGAGACGGGATCATCACAAGAGGAGTGACGTCAGTAGTAAAGCCTAGGAAGAGGTTGTAAATCCGAACACTTGAGGGAGACACGGGTTAGAGACCAACACTTAGAGGGTGTAGAGTGAGATTGTAAGAGTATTGATTATAAAGTTTTCGGTGAGCTAGAAAACCGAGTGTAAGGTGTAAACGTTTTTGGGTGAGCGTCAAAAATCAGGTGTGATAGTGGATTTCTACCCGGGAGTGGGGAGCGGAGACGTATGACAGAAGGTCCGAACTTCGTGATCATTTGCTTGTGTTGAGTTTGTCATTGGCATAATTTTGTTTGTGTTTATCTTATATCGTCATTGTCTATTACTCTTTATGTATATTGCCCTATCACATTTGTAGTTTGTTTATTTTACCCTTTGTTTATATTGATTATCCTTGTATACAATTGTTACATATCTTATTTGCTAGGATAATTTGTTAATTAGTTTTAATTGGCATAAATATCAGATTTGATTAGTATAATCCCTATTCCCCCTCTTCTCTAGGGTTTTTTTCTAGTGGCATTAGGGTCTAACAATTGTTATCAGAGTTTGGTGCTTTTTGATTTAAGGTCTAATCGCCTTGAGTTAAAGATCCAAGTTATCTTTTGTGCTAATCTAGTTTTGATATTATTTTTTGTATTTTGTTTGCATAATATATTATGGATATAAATGTTGCTCCTAAATTGAGTATTTTCTAATAAACCCAATGGTGTTCTAGATTTAAAATATTTGTTAGATCTAGATATTTGGATTTATGGAAAATAGTTCATGAATTAAAGAACATTAAGATATTCGAGACATTCAAGAAGTGAAAAGCAATGGTTGAGAACGGGACCGACAAGAAATTGAAGACACTGAGATCTGATAATGGTATAGAGTATACAGACGGTGCTTTCAAGGAGTTCTGTGATCTGGAGGGTATTGCTCGACATTGGACAGTCAGGTCCACACCATAGCAGAATGGAGTCAGAGAGAGACTGAACCGTACATTACGAGAGAAAGCAATGAGTATGCGATCACATGCTGGTTTGGACAAAGAATGGTGGGCAGAAGTGGTTTGCTACAGCTTGTTACACAGTGAACCGTTCTCCATATTTGGCATTAGATGGTGATGCACCCTATCGGGTATGATCAGGGGAGCATGCAGATTATGATAGACTCACGATTTTTAGATGTACCGCCTAATATCACGTCAACGAGGGAAAACTTGACGCGAGGGTGAAGAATACAATATTCTTAGGGTATGCAAAGGGCGTAAAAGACTATCGTCTTTGGTGTGCAGAAGATTCTAAGATCGTGATCAGCAGAGATGTTATCTTTGATGAGAAATCCATGATTATCAGGGCATCCAAGAACAGTGGTGTTAGGACTGTTGGGACTTCAAAATCCCAAGTGATTGAAATAGAACCTAAAGACTAACCAGGTTCTAGTCATGTTCAAGAGGAGGGTTATGAAGATGATGAGCTTGAACTGGAGGAGGTTCAGCAAGAAAATGTACAAGTATTACAACAATAGCTCGAAGATAGTTTAGCTTCCACTAGGCCAAGGCGAGCATACAAGCAGGTTCGGAAGCTAGGGTCAGATCAGCTTTTGAAGCACTATGGGCAGGTAAATTTGGTTGAGTATGCACTCTCGATGGAGGATGATGAGCTCGTCACCTTCAAAGAAGCTATTCGGGACAGGGATAGTGAGAGTTGGTTGACTGCAATGGAGGAAGAGATAGAATCTCTACGGAAGAATCAAACATGGGAGGTAGTTTCATTGCCCGTAGGAAAGAAAACTATTGGTTATAAGTGGTGTAGAAGAGAAAAGAGGATCCTTTCGAGCTCGGTGGTACAAGGTACAAGGTTAGGTTAGTGGCTAAGGGGTTTACACAAAGAGGATGTGGATTACAATGAGATTTTTTCTCCGGTGGTGAAACACACATCTATTCGGGTGCTATTGAGTATTGTTGCTCATGGAGATCTTGAGCTGGAACAACTCGATGTCAAAACGGCCTTCTTGCACGGAAACCTGGATGAGAAAATCTATATGCATCAGCCTGAGGGTTACAAGATTGAGGATAAGGAGAATCATGTATGTCGTTTGAGGAAATCACTATAGATTGAAATAATCTCCTTGGTAGTGGTACAAATGATTTGACTCATTCATGCTAAAGCATTGGTTCTCCAAAAGCGATTATGACTGTTGTGTTTATATTCGGAAGCTTCGTGGAGGTGATTATATCTATCTTCTTTTGTTTGTGGATGACATGCTTATTGTTTCGAGAAGCAAGGTGGAGATAAATAAGCTGAAATCTCAACTTGGTAAAGAGTTCGAGATGAAGGACATGGGCGCTGTTAAGAAAATACTGGGAATGAAGATTAGAAGAGAGCGGGTAAATCGGCGATTATTCTTGAGTCAGAAAGGCTACATTGAGCAGGTTATCGCAAGGTTTGGGATGCAAAGTGCTAAGTCGGTGGTAACTCCATTAGCTTCACACTTCAGGTTCTCAGGTTTTCAATCTCCTACTACAGCGGAAGAGAAGACACATGGAGCGTGTATGTTATGCTAGTACAGTTGACAATTTAATGTACGCAATGGTGTGTACACGTTCAGATATTTCATAGGCGGTCAGTGTTGTCAGTAGGTTCATGGCGAATCAGGAAAAGACACATTGGGAAGTGGTGAAATGGGTCCTAAGGTACTTGAACGGTACCGCTGAAATAGGTATGTGTTTAGGTGGAGATACATGTCAGATTGATGGGTTTGTGGATTCAGATTATACGGGCGATTTAGACAGACGGCGATCTACTGCTGGTTATGTATTCAGTATACATGGTGCTTCAGTTAGTTGGCGATCAATGTTACATGCTACAGTGATACTTTCTATTATAGAGGCTGAGTACATGACCATGACAGAAAGAGTGAAGGAAGCACTGTAGTTATGGGGTCTGCTAGACGATTTGGGGATTAAGCAGGATTGCGTGAACTTATGGTGCGATAGTCAGAGTGCGATTCATTTGGTTAAGAATCAAGTTCATCATGCTCATACCAAGCATATTGATGTCAGGTATCATTTTGTACGCGAGATGTCATAGAGGAAAGGTGAAATTTCTCTTATGAAGGTGCACACGAATGATAATCCACCCGACATGTTGACCATGGTGACAAGTAGCAAGTTTCAGCATTGCTTGGACTTGTTTCATATCAGCCCGTGTTGATCTGCCCAAGAGACAATATGCAGAACTACGATTAGCTTGATACCGGTCAGAGGGTACGTAGACAGCCATGGTATTATGGTGTAACTGGTTTGGCCTGATTTGGCATTTGCGGTGTTCCTTTGGTGATCGTCCAAAATTTAAGGTTTATCAAATGATGTACGAGGTGGAGAATTGAAGAGAACGGACCTCGACAACGGCGACAGCGACATCGCCGGAGACGGAGGCGAACAACGAACGACAACGGATCTCAAAAGAAAGCAGAGGCGAGGGGGCTTCGTGGGCGTGGAGAGGCGAGCGGATCTTGCCTGCTAGGCTGCCCTCGAGCTCACCTGTGTGGAAGCGTGGAAGCTCGCTTGTAGAGCCCGCGGGTCTGGAGGAGATTGTGGAGCTCGCCTGTCGCCCAGGAGCTCGCCCGCGGGCGAGGTTGTTCGAGCTCGCCTGTGCGATCACGAACTCGCCTGTTCGTGATCTCGCCTTCGAGCTCGCTTGCGTGGGTGGGATCCAGTTGGATCACACAAGTCCTAGGGTTTTCCTATAAAAAGGAAACCCTGTTCACGAGATCAATTTGAGCAACTCTTCTCGCAATTTTTCTGAGAAGAATTTCTTCTATGGTGGCGGCGGCACTTCTCAAGGATTTTGAGAAGGGTTTTTTGAGAAGAGAAATTGAGCTGTGAATTTAGATAAAATCACACGCGGAATTTTTTGAGAGATCTCAAGTTTGAGATCTTCTTTATTTCAAGCTTTGTAATTTCTTGTAGTTAAATAAGAAATTATTTGTACGGCTTCCGTGGACGTAGACAAGTTTGTCGAACCACGTAAATCTGTTGTCTCGTCTCATTTACTTACTGTTTTATCTGGGTATTCATTATTGCTTGTATTGGTTGGTTTGAGTCTGGTTTAAACTCAAGCTTGGGTTGTTTTCTCAAGGGATTAATTAGCTTCCACGGCTGTGTGGGCGTCTCGCGCCTACCAACATCATTGCATTGTGGATTCTCTTGAAAATGTTACTCATTCGGTTAGTATCTATTTCTATCTTGACATTGTCTATATCATATCTGTTCTGTCTTCTGCAAGTTTTGAACTTTGTTTCATTCATTATTATCCTTCTCCATAATCTTAGGAAACATATATCTTGTCCTAATTTTTAGTATGGATGCTATTTTGCTCTACATACCTCGGAAACTATTGCAACAGTGTTCTTTTATTACTACTGAAGTGCAATAGATACCATGTTTTTTTTGCATCGGTAGTATCATCAAATCTTAAAAGTACAATTGGAATTCTTCTTTATTGTCATTTGTTCAACAATAATTTTAAGTGAACAAATGTTAACCGTAATCCTTCGCATGTGCTTCTTTTGTTAATGGCTTGATTATCTTTGTCTATTGGAATATAAGCATTTTGTATTTCGTTGATTTGGTTGTTTTTTGTTTCTTTTACATGATTTCCTCTCTATAAATAATGTATCCATGTCTTTATTAATGCTTCTTACTAATGTTTGTGCGGCTTTTGCAGCTATGCACTCTCGAGTTTGAGATTCATCGTGCTTCATATTACTGGCTACTGGAAGCACCAGGACTTCACAAGCCTTATGTCTGGGAATATTCAAGGTTAAATATTTTAAACACAGTGATGTCTAAGTGTAAGGTGAGGTTGCATCGGTCCTTGAGGCAGTAAAGTCTTAGCTGTTAATGCTCGTTTTCCCATTATTTGTCTTATGTGGTTATGTTTTGGTCCTTCAGTTAGTCACAGGTAACTGGGTAGATGGCTGGGATGACCCACGCCTAATGACACTAGCTGGTCTTCATCTTCTATTAATGCTTTCATTGGAGGAATTGGAATCACAAGAAGGTCAGAATTTTTTATTGTGTTTATTATATATTTCTATGAGAACATTAATGATCATACACGTCAATTGAACGACTGCAGGAAATACACTTACACCATGCCAAAATATCATCATTTGTGTACTACTAGCAACCTTCAGCTAACTTTTTTTCAGCTTCACATAATTTATTTGTTAGTATCTTTATTTACTATTTAGGAAAGTTGCATCGTGCACCTAAGGCATAAGAATCCAAGCAAGAAAGTCCCTCAGCTTTTTGGGCTAGTGGAAAACCCTCTTAACCCCAAAAACCGAGGTAAATGACCTCCTAGCCCATGCGATCTTTTTAACCAAAAATACCATCTCCTTCCTTCTTTTTTCCCTCATTGTTCCTCCTTTTTTCTCTCTCATTTATCCTTGAACCCATGAACCTCGCTCATCTCTCTCATCGCCTCTCATCTTCAACCTCTCTCATCTCTCTCCCACTCTCTCACCTTTAACATCTCTCATTGTCTCTTTTCCTCTCAACTTCTCTCCTCCACTGCCGCCTTTACCTTCATTTATTGCATTTCTCAATGTCGCCCCTTCCTCCTTCGCCCTTCGCTATCTTTCTTCTTCTCCCTTATTTTCATATTTTCATATGCCTTGACCTTCCCTCCTCCCTATTGCCTCTTTCTACTCTCTCCTGCTCATCCGCCTATTCCCCCCATCTCATCCTCTACCGCATCTCTTACTACTCTATCGTCTATTCTCCTCCGGCTCCTCTCTTTAACCCACTGACATGTTTAACTTTGATCCATTTATTATTCAACCATTAACATACAAAATTTATAAAAACACATAAAAAATGTTAACACTCTTAAACAATATAAAATCTATAAGTTACATACAACACCCTAAAATTTTGTAATTTGTAGAAAACATCCTGATAGGTTTGAAAATTAAAAATACATCATTAAAAGTTCAAAATTTACCAAATAAACATTGAAATATAAAACAGTATAAATTTATAACTTGTACACAACACCATAAATTTTTGCAATTTTACAAAAAACACCTTGATAGAGTTAAAAGTTGCACAAAACAACTTAAAAAGTCAAATATCACAAAAAATAGCACCATGAAAATTTTAAAATTTACAGAAACACCATGATAGTTTTAAAAATTGCAAAAAACACCCTAAACAAGACCATTTAAAATTTTTTTAAAAACAAAACTTACAAACTGTGAATATATTATAATTTATAAATTACAGAACCCATTAAAAATTGAATTTTGCAAAAAACACCCTAAAAGTTTTGAAAGTTCCAAACAACTCTCAAAATCAAATTTTATAGAAGCACGCTCTGAAAATATCGAAACATTGCAAAAAGTACAAAATCTATGAGTTATAAACAACATTGTGAACATTTTGAAATTTGCGGGAAAACACCTTAAAGTTTGAAAATGCAAAATACACCCTTAAAAGTCATAAACTTTTATAGAAACACGCCCAAAAAATGCCAAAACTTGAAACCAGTACAAAATCAATAAGTTGTAAACAACATTATGAAAATTTTGAAATTTGCAAAAACACCCTAAAAGTTTGAAAAATCGCAAAATACACCCTCAAAAAGTGATGAAAAAACAACATTAGTCTCATGTAAATTATTAATTTGAATATATGGTTGTGTCCTTATATCCTATCTTTTATAAACTAGTATAATGCACGTGCTTTGCATGTGAATGTACTTGTTTTAAGTTTTGAATTTTTTGTTAAATAGTAAAACTATGTGTTAATAAATAAAATTGTATAATACGATTGTTTAAAAAGAAATGTATGAATTAATTATTATTGTATAGTTATTGTAATTGAATATTTTTCTGATAATGATCGCCTAGTGTTAACCTTTTTTTAAGTAATTCCCCAAATCTAAAATTGTTCTTCAATAAAACTGCCAATTCGATAAGTTTTCTTACATATGCCCCTCTAACTTGATAGTTATTAACTCTAAATTAACTTAGCTGTATTAATCTTGCTAGCTTTTATCTGATGTTCTCTAGATAAACTTGATACTGCAACATATTACAATAGTTACTTCTCATTATAATTATTTAGTAGGGTAAATTACAACGAAACCTTTATGACTTTCAGCCTATGTGAATTTTCAAAATTCCATTAAACTCCTATTGACTTTTCTGTTTCAAAGAAGAGCCCCAATAGTTTTTTGAATCTTGCAGACAAACCCTATAAGTTAGAACTAGAAAATGGCATAAAAAGGCATTATGGAAGTTATTGGGGGTTTGGTGTAATTTATCTATAAGAGATATTGGGGGCTTTCTACAAAAGTTTTTAGGGGTGTAGTGTGATTTCAAAAGTTCATAGGGTCTATTGTTGCAAAATGTCGAGAGTTCATGGGGGTTTACTATAATGTACCTTATTTAATGTTATAATTCTTAGTTCAAGTAATACAATTAAAATAACTATACTGTCTATATACCATTAAATATTTATCTAATTTAATTTTTTTTAATTATGCTATTAAATAATTTAGTACTATAAATATTTTATAAATTTTTATTATACTGTTATTAACAATTAATAGTATATCATTATTATTATTAAATAACTTTTTGGTAAAAAGGTTAGTTTTCAATCATTACCAAGTATAAATTATTCAATATCATGTAATACTTTTTGAGAAAATACTCTAAAAATAATATTGAATTGTTTATTTAATTTATTTAATAATATAATGCTAAATAAATAGTGTAATTTATGATTTATGTGATATTATTAAAATAATTACACTATTTATGCGATTCAAAATTTATTCTATTTATTTTATTGCTCATTGAATTATAGTATAATTCTTAATAGGATTTAGTAATATATTATTCTACTTATACCATTACTCTAATTATTTTATTACAATTCCTAAATAATTATTATAATATTTTAATTGGTTACTACTAATAATTGTGTATACGTATTTTATTATTTTTAAACAATTAATAGTTATAATATTGTTGATAATTATAATTATTTAGGAAGGTGAGGAGGTGCATAATTAATAAGAGGTTATATTTATTTAATGAAATATTAATTAGAGATAATTGCATGATTAGAATTTATTAAAATTTGAGAGGGCAAAAAAGGAAATTAAAAGGTTTAACACCCGAATCCTCTTTTTATTGTAGTATAGAATAGATTTGTTGTGTCCCGTATCTGCACCCACATCCACACCCCTACCCGTGTAACATAGAACCCAATCTTAAACCCATTTTACACAAAATAACTCCTGATCTCTTTTATTTTCTTAGCTTTCTCAAGACTTAAGCCCTAGAATCTCTCAACAAAGCCCTAGCCTCTTGCTGCCGCCTTCCCCAGCATGTGTTCTGAACTCCATTAATCCCAAAAGCTCCTAAATTTTCAAATTTATGAGTTACCACTATCCTAAAGAGAAAGATCAGTCCATCCCATGTCACAGAAAGTCCAGTGATATAATTCCATAGTGATTTATTTCTAATCCTTCATGAGAAAGCAACTCTCCTTTGCCAAACCTTTATTATCATACCCTCTTTATTGATCCCCTTTGTCACTTGCAAAATGCTCTACTTTCTAATCTAATTTTTGATCCGTTCTACATTTACTAAGGAGAAAGTATAACAGCTCACTTTTTTACATAATTTCTCTTGTTCAACAGAGCCTCCTGTTTTGTAATTCCGTTATGAATTATCCATTGAATTAAGCATTTTATTAAGGGAATATTCCTAGGTAACAAAGCCAATCATATAATGGAATCACTTTCCTCAAATCAGTAACTTAGAAATGGACATCAAGATAATTTTAGCTTTCAGTAGTCCGTTTTAATTTCAATCTCTCGTTCTTCTTCTTCCTTTTTTTAAATTTTTGGAGTGTGTGGTCTTGTTTCTGATACAATTTGATCTTGAATTTATTTGGAAAATAAGAAGTCTATTGTATTTAAATCCTTTTTCCCTCTCCAGTTTCCTTTCACAAATGTTGTGTACATTGAACATACAGATTTTCGTCTAAAGGATTCAAAAGATAACTATGGGCTTGCCCCTGGTAAATCTGTACTGCTCAGGTTCCAACCATTTGAATGTCCCTTGTTCCAAAACTAAGATCATCATACATTGGTCGGTATCCATTTATTCCTTGTAATTTTGCAGATGTGCTTATCCAATAAAATGCACAGAAGTCATATATGGTAATGACAAGGAGACCATCATTGAGCTAAGGGCAGAGTATGATGCGTCAGAGTATGATGCGTCAAAGAAATCTAAGCCCAAGGTTCCAAGCCCAAAATCACATTTATTTAAAGTTGGGATTTTACTTTATTGTTCTAAATCAACTAATTAATTCTTTGTAATTGTCCAAACACGGGGTCCTTCGTTGGGTTGCCCTACCTTCCACTCAAGTCGGAAGTAAGATTGTTTGAAAACTTATTCCTTTCTGAGGTATGTAACCAGTCAATCATGTTCTTTTGAGACTCATTGATAGTTTGTTTTTATTTGTTGGTTTTGTCCAATAAGCACTATTTGACTGTAGAATCCTGCTGAGCTGGAAGACTGGCTTTCTGATCTTAATCCACGATCCAAGGAGGTAATACCTGAAGCATATGCAGTGTCATCCCTAGGCAATTCCACCATTGGTGACAAATACCAGTTCGAGAGACTTGATAATATCCAATGGCTCTTTCCATATTTCTGCTGCTGCACTTCGACTTGTTCTGCACACTCTTTATAAAAGTCTCCTATCTTTCATAGAAATTTTTAGTGCTTTTACTTATCTGGTGCTTGGAATAATGAAATATTTTTTCTTTTTCATTTTTCTTTTTCTTTTTATATTTTTCTGTTTTGTGTGAGCTACTGTTGACTCTCCCTATTTGTGTTTCAGGTTATTTTGCTGTTGATCCAGATTATACTCCCAAGAGGCCTGTCTTCAATAGAACTGTCACTCTTCGCGATTCCTATTCCAAAGCTGGAAACAAATAGGACATTGAAATTTTTGGTGAGTTTATTCTTTTACTGTTGGTGTGGAATTTTTCATACCAGTGGACTAGTGTGCACCCCGTGCAAAGCCTTCCCTCTATTTTTATTAGCACTTCATTTTATTAGCACTGCATTTTGAACTTGCCTTCCTCTTAAGTTTTAGTACACTTGATTTAATATTGTATGCTTAAAATTAGAAATCATATTTACTCCTCTGCCTAAAGAAGGATCCAAATTTTAATACATTTGATTTAGAAATCATATCTACTCATCTATACTTAAAGAAGGATCCAAGTATTTAATGTAGCATAAACAGTAATTCTTTGAATATTCCTTCAAGTATAGAGGAGTATATGACACATTGGAAATATCTGAGTTGTACTTGATATACCTGTCACATAGTCATAAATAACCATGACATAGCCTATTGGTAATCCTCGCTGTTTTCAGCCAGTCTTCTAACAATTTTTTTTTGTGTGTGTGTTAAATTTTTTTTTGGGGGGTGGGGTTGGGGGGCGGCGGGGTGGTGGGGGAGTGTTCGAAGGCATAGGAGTCACATGTAGATAGGTTAGTTGTTTTAGATGAATTTATATTGCATAGCATCCTTCGTAATCTATTTCGTTTACTTTGGATCTTCCATATGAGAATATAATGTTTATTTGTGTTATTTAATTAACCTGGAAACCTAAAAAAAATGAGGACACTACTTTCAAGAATCTGCCTATGGGAATGTCATGCTTGGATGTCTGCTTTAGGGACCTTCATGTGAATGATTGATGGGATATCCTCCATTATTGAATCTTGAATCACTCCGTTTTGAGGTGAGGAGGTCAACGATTTATGTCAGTTTTCTTCAAATATCTTGTGCATGCTTGCTACAGTAGGGCATAGCTTGGTCGTAGCAGTTTCATTGTTGTATCTGCTTGGCTTGTGAAAGAGTGCTGTTTGTTTCGGTATAGCTACAATTTTCTACAAAATGCAGAGATGGTCCTTTTTGCAGAAAATCACGGTCCAACTTAATTGCAATTCCTTTGTTGTCTGGCGCAAAATGTTGCTTAATTTGCAAATGCAAATGCAAATAACAAACAGGCTCAATTGTTATAAGTTTCTGATATCTAACCATTGTTTAGAACTTACCGTAAGTTGATGCCCACCCTAGAAAGCAACCAATCTAAAGGCAATCTGCACATAGACCTATAACCAACAGGAACGTTTGATTCCAAATCTATAAGTAAATCAGTAACAAAACATGTTTGATATTCTCTATCCAGTCAATAACAATTAGAAAAAAATAAGGCATAAAACAGTGTGTGCAGTGTCTTTACAGGGATTACATGATTGAGGTTGGTTACAAATACAATTGTGTGTCAGAGGGGAGGCGTGGTGGAGGTTTAAATAAAGAGAAGACCTATAAAGGCCATCCTTTGTTGACCCTCCACTCAGAGACGGATATTTTATTTGTCAAACTTTCCTTTTCCTATTCTGCTGTTAGAATATCACCTAGTGGTGAGGGACAACGATAATGGAGAACAATAACTGATGCTACTTTGGTTGCTGCTGCTGCTGCTGCTGCTGATTCCTTTCTTCATCTGGGCTTGTTCGTCTATGCGTTAATCTCTCTGTCGTCGTGAAAGTGAATCCAATTATAAATAAAACAGTGGTAGCAGTTAATACTGCTGATCCTGCGAACACTCCATCTTTGACCACGTAGCATTCTCCCTTCATCCATCCTTGTCCATAAGGTTGCTTATTGTTCATACTTGATCCTGTGCCCAGCAGGATTGCAGCCAATCCAAAGCTAATCCTGCAGTTACAAAAAGTTAACAAAAGGGGTTACGACAGAGGAGATTGAGATATATTTATCTGCAATTAACTTGGAGGAAGTATGCCAACCAAGATAGAGTCAAGAACACAATTGAAAGAATTCGGGTTCTCCTTGGCTCATGGTCCCTCGAACACAGTCTTGTGGCTGCCACGGTAGTTCCTGCAATCTGTGCGATTGAGAGGAAGACGAGCGCAGAGATGCCCAGGCCAAATGCAGGGCTCCTCCGCATGCAACATGTACTGCCATTGACTTCCATGTCACTAGACTTCGACTTCTTGAACTCCGCGGTGAGGCAGCACGTAAAAGCAGCCATGCCCATGATAACTACGGCGGAACAGACCACAGGAATCGCTCTGTAGTGATATTTCTCCATTGAAGTTTCTGAAGGATAAAGATTTCTTGAGGAGAATCTTATAAGAGAGGCTTTGGCTTTCCTCTCCTGTTGAAGGGAGGTAGTTGATTCTATTTGACATAGGAGGGAGGAAAGGTGAGGTGTTTTTTTGGACTTGATCGTTGTGTTGGATTCCTGCGTAGAACTTTCCTTTGTTGGGGGCTGGTCAATTTGGAAACAGAGTTTTTGGAGGAGAGGACTTTGTATTGGATAGAAGAAGTCCTATTATTGGCAGGCTTAGGATATTCCATCGTGCTTCTCGCTCTTCCTTTGCCTCGCAAGTCTTTTTTAATTTTAGGGAGGGGTGAAAAAAAAAAGGAAAGCAGAGTACAAGTGGGATCGAAGCTATTCATAATGGGATTTGATAATTTTTAGCTGATTAGGATCTGACAATTCGAGTTGGTATTCAATTTGCAAAATTATATAGTCCCAACTTCCATTATTGAAACATTTCTCAATGTGAATGCAGATGTATCTCCACTATTCTTATGCATTTTGTTTTACGATAACACTTTAAATTGAAAAGACTCCCAACCAACATGCTTCTCAGAGTTGGCTGCAATCGAATCATGTAAGTCTAACAATGCATACATTTCTCATATTTTCACTAATGATGAATTACGACTTTACAATAAGCAATAGATGATTGTGAGTACATAATAATGATTTGTCAAATATCAAAATCAAGCATAGAGGATCATAATCCACGTATTGTCAACACGTTGGGAATATTCATCTGATTTCGGGACTGGCCGAGGTTAGGTTAAAGTTGTTATTTTATTTTTGTGGATGTAAATTCGAAAACATTGGCATGTAAGGCTATATATATAAAAGGACAAAATTTTAAAATAGACTCCTTCAGAATTTATTTTCAAAAATCAACCCCTTTGAAATTTATTTGCCATTTTTTATCTGGTTTCAACCAGGTTGAAAATGGTAAATAAAGTTTGAAAACTTTACGGGATTTTTTGAAGTTTAACGTGGTTAATCAGACACTAAACTTGATGTGATTTTAAATGACGTAAAGTTTTTAAACTTCTACAGCTTTCTTAGCGTGGTTAATCAGTCACTAAATTTTACAGGATTTTAGATTTTAAATCCCGTGATGTTTTCAAATTATTTTTTTAATTTCGATCTAGTTTTAGTCAGGTGGTTAAAACTAGGTCAAAAATGGCAAATAAATTTTAAATGAGTCGTTTTCTAAAAATAAAATCCTAAAAGGATCTATTTTGAAAATTTATCCCATATAAAAATTGAAAGAGGTTGCTATGTTTGGACTGGAATCAGACGAGAATTGGCTGCTGTAATAAGGAAGTTTTCTCATGTCATTAAAAATTCATTGTTGAGATTGACGTATCGTATCATTTTACCAGTTTGAGCTGGAAATTAGGTCTGAAAGTGATAATACAAGTCAAATATATTCCATTGGCCTACTCTAGCTAGGTATTTTACTTAATGTAAATTACAATAGCAGTTTCAATATACGATGCTCGCTAACAAATATTAATAAAGTTACCAAAAATATTACCATCTAAGTATTTTAGTAATATGTAGAAGAAGTCGAATCTCTATGAAGAAAATTAGAAAACCACAAGTTTAATAGAGTGAATAATGATAGCTACGCTACTCTCTCCTACAAAACGTCTACATTATAGGAGAGAGAGGCATGGGCTCCCTCGATGAGTTATCAATTTTGAAAAGTTTGAAGAGAATGATACCCTATATTTTTTTCTCTTGTACTGTATAAGTAGTAGTGCAGTTATCACTACTGAATAGAAAAGTAAATATTTTTCCTCCAGTGTTGCATTAGATTAGAAATGTATCAAACAAATATAACTACATCTAAATCGAGAAACAAGCATAATATTCTAACGCCAAATGTTAACTGTTCTTATTAACTGGTCACCGTCACGATTTTTTTCCAAGCAAATCACAATTCATGGCTCTCAGTATGTGCTGAAATTTAGCAAATAATACTCAACTATTATGTTGTTTCTAAATTCTAAATCATATTACATTCTTTGTGAATACTAAATTTGTGACTATGTATATCTCAAATTTTCTAAGCATTACATCAAAACTTTTGCCTTTTATATGGCTAAAACCTGGACTTATGAAGTGTTGGACTTGGGTGTAGACTCATACCTTAATCAGGCGAGATCACGAAGCAGGCGATGTCAATGAAATCGCAGGCGAGCTCCGACTCTGGCGAGGTCAAGCTTGAAGTACAGGCGAGCTTGTGGCAGGCGCAGGTGGGGCTGATCACGAGCTCGAGATCTCACGTGCATGCGAGATCGACAGCGAGCAAGCGAGCTCGCGAAGGTAACAGGCGAGATCGCGATCCCCTTTGCAGGCGACCTTGGAGTTTGCTGCAGGCGAGCACGAGAAGAGTGAAGTCGGGCGAGCTCAAAGACTTGTTGGCGAGGTCGTGAGCTGCAGGCGGATTTTGAACGAGATCAGGCGAGCTCGCCTTTGATTCTCGTCTTAGGTTGTTGGGAACAGCTGGATCTAGCTGTTGGCTAGGGTTTCCCTATTTAAGGGAAACCCATGAGCACGAGAGGACGGCCCCATTCCGTTCCTCTATGTTTTCAGCGATTTATTGTGGTGGCGGCCATTTATTTGAGCTCGAGATTTTCAGAAGAAATGTTCCTTCTTGTGAGATTCCTGTAGCGACTTACTGAGAGAGAGAGAGACATGAGTTTTTTTTAGTTAGAAAAACTCGCACCTTTTAGAACAACAGAGTTTCTGTTGGTTCTTCTCTTGAGAGATATCAAGTTGAGATCTGCTCTTATACAAGCTTTGTAATCTTCTTTAAAATAAAGGAAATTATTTGTGTGGCTCCCGAAGACGTAAGCAAGTTGCCGAACATCGTTAAAACTCGGTATACTTTGTTCTTGCAATTTAGATTTGTTGTGATTATTTTTTTCCATTGCTTAACATAAGATCCGGTAGGACAAATTCCACAGAACGGGTGTCAGAGCGTATCTGATATTTTCCTAACACGAAGTAGTGCTAAGTTTAATTAGAAGACTAGCTTCAAGTTCATGATGATAAGATTTGAATTTGGATTACTCTTATACCACTTATAATTCGTTAACTATTAAACCAAATCTTTAAAATTATCATACAAATTGAGGATTATATTTATATATTCCAATAGTATAAAACAATTGCATGGACAGCCCACGAACTACGCGGCTATAGCTCTCATATCATCAGATGCACCAGTTGCCATGCGTTGACGTGACTGGCCTCGAGATGTAATTGTACTTTAATGTAACTTAGGGTGGCTTCTCATTAAAATATCTGGAGCTCAGAAGCATTGATCACGATTAGTGGCCGGCAATGGTATTTTACTAACATGACAAAAATGCGTGAAGATGAGCCTTTTTTAGCAGTCCAGATTGAGAAACTTGGAGGTCCATATATATATATATATATATATATATATAAAGCAAAAAATTGTTCACAAAACTTTTTAGCCACTCATATTGCCTAGGAATCCTTGCATGATATGAAAATGTTTTTTATATTAATAAATGAGTGACTAGGAAGTTTGGTGGACATAAACCGAAGTTGATAGGAGTTACACTATATAT
>BQKN01059054.1:376-26007 GCA_022839385.1 Asparagus kiusianus | reverse complement strand
CGGGGGTAATTAGGGTCGTATGCTTATCTAATCCGATTTTATGCCAATTAAAACTTATTAATAAATTATTCTTGCAAGGTAGATATACAATATGTTATGAGCAAGAATATACAATATGAACAAAGAGATATATCCTAGCAAAGAGGTATATGATGAAATATATGCAAGGATATATAAATTAACACAAGGGTAAACAATCTAAACTAAAGATACAATTGTGATAAGGCAATATAAACAATGCAAACATATAATATGATCACAGAGTTTGGACCTTCCGTCCTATGTCTCCGCTCCCCACTCCCGGGAAGAAATCCACTATCACAACCGGATTTTTACGCTCACCCGAATAACGTTTACACCTCACACTCAGTTTTTTAGCTAACCGAAAACTTTACAATCTCACACTCTTGCAATCCCATTTTACACCCTCTTAAGTGTTGGTCTCTAGTCCGTGTCTTCCTCAAGTATTAGGAATTGTAACCTCTCTCTAGGCATTACCACCTACTGCACTCCTCTTGGGATGGCCCCGTCTCTCACCACACACTCCTTTCGGTGTACAAGTGTATTACAAAGTGATCTACACAATTAAGACTCACAAATACAAATTTATTCTCTACAATAGATGAGAATTCAATTAAGCTCACACTCAATTGTTACAACTCCTCACAACCCAATTATACAATATATACAAATACAATAAGCTCAATGGTTGTGTGTGTAAGCAATGAGAAAATTAATCATAAACTCAATATAAACCCTAGCTTGATAAAAATAATAAACAATAAATAATTAATACAAAGCTAGTATTGAGTTTAGAAATTCTTCTCTGAAAAACAAGATGGAGAGATTAGAAGATTGAAAGCCCAAACCGAAATTGATCTCCTCTTGTGAAACTTTCTTCACACTTAAACAAGCTTTAAAACCCACTTAAAAACTCTTAAACTTCTTTTAAAAACTTTTCTCTTGGATAATTTAGAACTGAGGATATGTGGGGGTATTTATAGGAACCCCAAAGCCAAGAGAAAACAAGGTAAAAAAACCAAAAACCCAAAAATAGTATAGTCTGGAAATATAACCGTTACAGTGTTATGAGTCGACTCAGTACTGTTCATGAGTCTACTCATAAGTAGCCGTTACAGGCTAAAAACCAACTTATATGTCAACTTGTAAAAATCAAGAGTCGACTCATCATGCATGGGTCGACTAATGAAGTCATAGGTCGACTCATCAGAAACAAAACACACTTTCCAGCACAGTTTATGAGTCAACTTATGACATACATGAGTCGACTCAACCTGTCTGGGTCGACTCATGATGTTATGAGTTGACTCGTCAGAAACAAAATGTAAACTACATAACAATTTATGAGTCGACTCAATACTTTTCTTAAGTCGACTCAAGACATGCACACAACCTGTTTTAAATAGTATATGTCAACTTAAAATAGGGTTTAAAAATATCAAATAAATTTAGAAAAATGTAAAACTTTAAAAAATGATTGTAGACATGATTATACACATGATACAAAACGACTTAAACAAAACTTGATTTTACCAAAATGACTTAAACAAAACTTTGAAACACTTTAGGATGGATTTAGAGACTTATACAAGATATAAAAATAGTGTAAATAAGTTTTCAATCCATAAACATAATATTTTGCAAATTCAATAGAATATGAAACACATAAATGTGAAAATGAAGATATATATTGTTTCATATCTATATAGCTAAACCAAAATAACTTATCCACATATAAAACAAATAAGTATTATATATCTATTTGTTTGTATAAACTTTTGTGGATAAAACACATACACCATTAAATTGTGTGTGCAATATTGAGCTTAAGATATTAACACACAAGTATAAAGCTATACTACAAATACTATAAACTATATACCCAAGCTTGAAGGTCTTTAATATAGCTCGACTTGGTAAACTTACGGATGCAGTTTGAATTTGAATCTTTAACTTGAATTGCATTGCTTCACTCCACTATTTCCGCCAACCTCCATTTGATATGATCGTTATGGCGCAATTCCATCCAACCTCTAACTCGTTATTTGTCTACAATAAACACTACAAGAAATTACATCTTTAACGAAGGGATTTCCCTTCGTTAAAGAGCTGAAAACCTTCGTTATTGTATGCTAACGACGGGGAGAAAATCCCTTCGTCACCCATCGTTGAAACCCTCTTCGCTAAAGGGTCATGAAGGGATATACTACCCGTCGTTATAGAGTCTATAACAACGGAACATATTACCGTCGTTAATATTTACGACGGTAATTATCACCGTCATTACCATCAGTGACGGGGATATTTTCCCGTCGTTACCATCAGTGACAGGATATTTTCCCGTCGTTACCATTAGTTACGGGGATATTTTCCCGTTGTCACCATTAGTTACGGGGATATTTTCCCATCGTTGAAGACTAATTAATGACGGTTGGATACCGTCGTAAAAATCTTCATAATGGGTAATTAGTAATCCATCAACGATGGTGCTTTCTCTTCGTTGACGAACAAAATACGGTTTATAAACCATTATTATAGACTACAAATTTCTAATATACATTAATAATAATTTTTTCATTCATAGGCAACTATCATATTATTCTCAATCTGACATTAAGATTCACAAAAAAAATATATTAAAAATACCCAATAATGAATAAGAGGGAAAATAAAAATTCCATTCATTAATAACAACAATAAATAAAATTCCACCATCCTCAAATATTCAATACTAATAACAAGAGTTAATATCCTAATCGTTCCAAAGAAAAATACATGAAACTATCTAAAACAAATTAAAATAAAAGTTTGTGGAAGACACATTCTTTCATCTCTAATCTTCGTCAAAAGAAGACTCGAGCTACCCCCCTCCTAATCTTGCATGGATAGCCTAAATTTTTTTAAAAAATCACATAATTAAGAAATATTAATGAAGCAAATATTATCTTATTAAGTAAAAATCATATTTTTTTAGTGCAAGTAGTCAATCATAAAAGAATATAAGAGATTTTACAAAAAATAATTACCTAGTCCTGCACACGTTCTCGAGTTTGAGGAGTCAATGAAGGTGATTGCCTAAAAAAAGTTCTTGCATAGTTTTCACTTGTGACTCCAACTCAGACATCCTTTGTTGTTGTTGCTCCTGCTCATCTAAGCGTTGTTGAAGCATCTGGTTCTTTTTCTTTTCTTCTATAACCCGTGCTTCCAGATCAGATCGACTAGGGAACGGTCCTCTCAAATCTTTTAAAGTAGTCCCGCCACCAAATACAGTGATGTGACCATGAGATTGCTTCCCTCAGATTTTCTCAACTATGTCAATGTCAGAAAGTGAAGGGTTTGCTTGTTTGACTTGAACAATTTCATCCTATAAAAATTAAATTCATATGTTAGTATCGGCACTTGAAGCTGCATGACTTCATTCTTGAACCTCTTACAAACAGATATAACCGAAAATCAGTAAGAAATAATGAATTATAGTCTTATTAAGAGTCATGAAAACCAAAGGAAAAAAATCATAAGAGAACATTTAGATTGAGATCAAGTATGCTAAACATCATTTGAGATATCATACATTTATGAGGTGCAAATCGAATCTGTTCATCAGAGTAGGAATTGATGAAGTTAACAAATAACCCGCTAGCTTGTTCACTTGAAATTGGGTGACGTGAGTATGCCTCCCTATCAAACATATTAAAATGAAATGTCAGTTACATATAAAGAAAACTCCAAGTTGTTTACTAAATGAGTTTGGAACCATCGCTATGCACCTCCGTAATAAAGGTATAATAATGACAAGTTTTACATTGAATACATAAATTAAATGCTAGCTTCAGACAGTACTCCTACATGCTTACAGATTGTGATAAGAGCATACTAAAGAGAAAAATAATGTGATAAAATTTTTGTGGAGGAGCAACTTCTCTCCAATCGTTGTGAAACTGTGTGTCATTCCAATATGATTTCACAAAAGGCCTAGTGTCCACAAAGAAGAATTGCAAACCAACTAAATAGCAAAGTACCTAAATTCACATAATAAGTGGTAGATTATTAAGAAAAGGAAACATGCAGTATATTATATATCCTAAAGAAATCATGAGAAAATACAATTTGGAGCAGAATTGTTATAAGTGAATCAAAGATATTAAATTTGCATCATTCACACATACCTTGAAGGGAATCCGATCTATTCTCAATATGCTTCACCTTAAAACAGTAAGTAAAGAAACATAAACTCAAAAATGTTTCAGCTGCTTTCAAACAAAGTAAAAATTAGGTAAAATAAACTCAAAAAAGTTATTTCAGCTGTTCCTCACTATCCAAATAACAGGTAAATAAAAAGCTCTCAACTTCAACCGATTTATCTGGTGCTAAAAATCAAACTTATCTTCCATATCATCTTTAAATCATGACTGTGCATGCTAATGCTTATAATAATCAAATCATCACAATCATATGGTGCAAAAAATCTTCAATAATGCATAATAAAATGATAGGAATGCAAGAGCCAATAGCAACCTGTTCATGGATAACTGACTCCATAAGTATTAATGAACTTGCATATGAAAACTGCAATAGTCACATATGGCCCAAGAACATTAATTCATTATAAAAAACACCGTATTGCACAAGTAATTAACTTTAACAAATATAAGATCATTAACATAAAAAATGCAGAACATCCACGAGTATCCTTTGATCGTGTATCCTTTGATCGTTTCTATTTCATCATCTATAAATCTTTGAAAATATATACATTGTTAATTTCTCAAGGGAAGTCTTTCCAAATTGAAAAGTAAGATAACTTTTCATGCCAAAATTTACCCTGATACAGTCCTGGAAAGTAGAAGAAATTTCCTTATCATAAGATTCAGATACTTTAAAATACAATACAAGGCTCATTCCCTCTCCATCACTTCGCCCAAAAACATTGCAGCAGGATATGTAGGTACCTATAACATAAAAACTATATGATTTATCAATAATGATTACAGAAGAGCTTGACTGGGGGTGTCATAAATTGATACCTGAATGTTAACAATGAGAAAAGTGAAGGCACTTTATTGTGAGTCTTGACATGGGGAAGCTAGATGTACTGAGCAATGTGGTTGACCTTTCGTGGACATGTGTTAGAGCAGGTGTCTTTTTCTTATCCCTAATGTAGATTTTTCAGGTTCAAGAAAATTACATATCAAATTAGAGAAAAAGAGTGAAGAAACCTGACAGAATTTTGAGTGGAGTTGATGCCTGAAATAGCTTTCTCCACGAAGCTTAAATGCAGAGGGGTCAAGGATTGACCAACATCCTGGTGTCGGTTTCTCGACAGGGCAACATGGGACTGTTAGTCCTCCTCTTGGGTGGAATAAGTATCTCGTAGCAGTACCTACTACATTAAAACAAAATCAATGATGTTTGGCTATGTAAGATTAGGTTATGTGAATAAGTAAGTAGATTTCAAAGTGCATCACACTAAGATATTCTAGACCTATTTCATAATCTATTCATGATATATTAAATTGTGCTGGCAGGATCCCTACCTATAATCTAGAAATAACTAAAATGTCCCCGTGAAAGTAAGAACTATCAATTAGAGAAGAGTACGTTGCTTGTAAATGTCAAATGACTAAATTGAGTATATTAATCATTCAAAGATATTTTAATTATTTGCTAATAATAGTTAGGGATTTGGTGAGAAAAGTTTAAAGTTTAGAGGGGCTTTGTGAGACAACGCGAAGTTCATGTTGATTTGTGAGATACATGTTATGTGCAAAACCACAGAAGTTCAGAGGAATTTTGTAAAATTTTGTGAAGTTAACCTTTCTCTTGAAGAAAAGTTAAGAGTTAGAAAGATGTGGATGAATTGCAAGCAAAAGACGTGGAACTTACAGAATTGATCACCACCTTCCATCTCACATGACCTCCTCTTGTATGAGAGCCTAACAAACTACAAACTTTGTCACTTGACAGGATGCAGTGGTAATATTCTACATTGGATGGATCGTAAACATTTTATCATTGAAGCTAATGGATGGAGCTAAATAACTAGTCATCATATTTAAGTTGTTCTCTTGAGACTTTTCATCTTTCAAATGTTTAAAGCTACGGTAAGATTCTAGAACCTGTTTCCTTCTCGTAAACCCTTCTGTACCATGAGGAAATTCATAGCCTTTGATGCACATAAATTGATGATCTTTGTTGAATATATTATTAGATTTTTATTTACCTCCACAAAACTCCTCAAACTTGCACATGATAATGGAATCCACAAAGCGTGAAGCATTCTCATACTAAAGCATTTGGTTTGCATTTGCATTACACGTGGAAGATTTGCGCACTGATATTGGAAAACAATCTGCCACAAAGAAAGACTTTAGTAATAATATAACATACATAAGATTGAAAATAAGATATAAAATAATACCTCCATGAACACTACTGTACTCATCATCAGAATCAAATGCTGAAAAAATTAAACCATGATTCCTCTTGACACAACCCTAAAATTAAGTAGATAAATTTATACTCACAACAGCATATGAATTTTTATGTACAGAATATCTAGCTTTAAACAACCATAGAGTACCATTTGAACCTTCAGATTTCTCCTAGCAGCTTCAACATGAACAAACTCAAAATTGTTATTATTTTGGGGCTTAGGTGCACCTGCAGCAGAAGCAATAAAATTTCTGCTTTTCCTTGATTTTAGAGTGTACTTCCTTTGAGGCCTGTGGACTGAGCCTATGGTTGTGCTTGAGCTTATTTGTCTACTTTGTACTGAAACACAACCCCCTATGATGAACACTTAAGCTCAATAAGGATGAACCTGATCTTCAAATAAGTGAAGTAACATGTCATAGAAATGGCAGGAAGTTGATAGTTCTGTAATAAATTAGAGATCTAGACATATTACATGAAGAAATTGAGCTTTCTCATTGAAGTATTATCTGAATACATCTAAGTTTGGAAGAGATGTAAAGAAACGTGTTGGGAGGTTTTGATATCAAAGTAGTTTCATATACAACGTTTTCAAATAATTGACATAAGATCAGAGGTATTATGTTAAAGAAAAAGAACATACGAAGTTCAAAAAGCGTACAATAACGATTAAAAGTACAACACATCATGAAATAAATCAATAACCGATTCCATTGATCATCCTAATTATCGCACATGCTTGCATTGATCAAACTTAATCATTGGACATGTTTGTGTGAAAATGTCGATAGTTGACTTAAAATCCAGAAGCAAAAACAAGTTACTCAAATTTCAGAGAGAAAGGAAAAAAGAAACCTGCAGATTTCGATGAGCAGATTCTCTTTTATCATCATAGAGCCCTTTAAATATTTTGATGAAATTATAAATCATCAAGAAGCTGGCCCTTGAATCCTTAGTTACAGAAAGGGGGAAGTTCTTCAATTGAGAACAAAAAGAATTTCCCCCTCTCTGCAACTCTCTTATTTACTAGGGCTCTAGTCGACGCTGGAGTTGCTGGCGCAGGGGGAAGTGCTGGACGACGCTGGGAGCGCTGGCCGACGCTGGAGGCGCTGGCACAGGGGGCGACGCTCGCACGAGATGACGGCGGAAGAACAGGGATGCTGGCACAAATTAGGGTTTATTAATTTGTTTATTGGCTGCAGTTAAAGGAGGTTTGGGTTTGGGTTTGGATTCTATATACTATTTTGATTAAATACTCCTGTTATGATTAGGGGACCTATTAATGAAGGTAATATACTCCTTCGCCTTTCACGAGACCTAATAACGACGGTATTAGAACAAAATCAACGAAGGGATTAGAAAACTGTTATCCCATCTCACATCATTTCTCTAATAATTGTATTAACTCGATGAAGGGCTTTAAAACCGTCGTTATTTTACACACATTAATGACGGTTAACTGGTCCCTTCGCTAATTTTGGTCGTTAAATACCCAATTTCTTCTAGTGAAATAGAAATACACCAACACTAGACAAACAACATTAGTGGTAAATTATTTATTAAACATCATCAAAACAAAGAGGCCAACAGAACTAATTGAGTCCTCCTACTAAATCAAGCCAGAACACCAATCTGAAGATCTAACACATCCAACTTCTAAAAGGTCAAGATTGGAAATGTGGTCTTTCTTTGAGAATATTGCAACTGAAGATAAATAATGGTAGTATTATTGGCTAAAAGGCAAAATGTCTGGTATGCAGAAATATTTATGAAGCTAAACATCAGCAATGTACTAACTACCTCAGATGTCATATGCAAACCCACAATAGATGGCAAGGACCATCCTAACCTAACATTAACCAATCTCTTCTCTGCAAATCATCTTTCTCAGGTAGCCTCAGCGCATGGCATTACGAGGCAATCAGAGCCAGATAATGTATCATCAGATTTGTTATGCTTAAAAATATTTTTTTAAATGGTAGAAGATGATGAATTTGAAGATATAATTAAAGAGGGTATGAACTATTCTTTTCAAAAAATTTCTCACCAAACTTGTCAAAATAAAATAAAATAATATTATATATAGAAAAAAAATTCTTATTGTCAAAGTTTAAATTTGACTTTCTCTAACTTTTGATATGTGGGCATTTATAGAACAAACTGACTATTTATGTATCGCATCAAACTTGATTGATGACACTTGAAAAAAGTTTAAAGAGTTGTGTCTTTTATTTTATTTAGAGAATCACATGCATGTGTAACATATTACAAATTTATTAATAAAAAACTTTTAAATTTAGAAAGTTCTAAAAATATTTACTCTTTCACTTCATAATGTAAGCAATAATAATATAGCTATAGAGCACATCAAAGCATCTTTATTACTGCCATGCAATTTTTCATATTAGATGCATGTGTCATGTTTTGAATTTAGTTGTCCAGAGTGCATTTAATGAGATCAGACCAATGATAGAAAAGGTTATGGTTGTAGTTTATTTTCATAATAGTTCTCAGAATAAGGTTAAGAGTTGAAACAACTTTGTAAAAGAGGTATGAATTGAAAAATCTAACAAGATGTTGATCATAAGTTGAATTCCACCTATCTAATGTTAAATGTAGTAATAGAGTTTAGAGAAATTATAAATAAATTTATTAGTTTGTATACTTCTAGCTTTTCATCTAGTTCTATACACAAGTTTTTTTTCCTTAAGGTTTGGAATTACATAAAAAGTTCTTTTCTTTTTTTTCTTTTTTGGAAAAGATTTTACATTAATAGTTTTCGAATGGATTGCTGGGAAAAACAAAAATAAAAACAGATCCAAAATAACACAGAACTAACCACACAGGAATGCAAGTAAATAGAAAATGTTAATAACATTATTTAAAGCAAATTTTAGGTATGAGATGCATCACAGAAGCACTGAATCGCCTTCTAAACAGAGGACTGGCTTGAAGAGATTATGCCCCACCTACGGTAGCATTGTGTCTGCATAATACTTTCAAGGATGAGATGACTGCAGTCCAAAGAAGGGCTCTCTTCTATTGAACACCTTGACTACTACTTCAATTTGTCAAAAACTTTGACAGTTAACAGTTTATAAAATTGTCAAAGAAGAAGACAAGAGGATAATTATTTTTTCGACTGTGTTATCCAAATGAATAGAGGAGGCTCTTTTATAAGGTTCATGAGAGATGATTTCTGGTTATTGTAATGTTTGTAACGCCTGCAATAAATGTTATTCAATCATCATAACATTTGTAACGCACGAAGTGCTCACCTGGTTTAAAGAGAGCTGTAGACGGTAAAAATTACCGCGGCGGACTAGCAAACAAATTCGCCCATAAGTCAAGACCATCCACTGAGACGAAGAGTGGGGTGTAGCCATGAAACTGGTTCGACAGCACACCTGGGCCCTCACGCGCCAAGTCACATGGACCCACTAGTAGAATGGATCCGCCCTCGTGAGCCAAATCCGCTCGTAGGGGTTCGAATCCGCCCTCATGAGCCAAAACCGCTCGCAGGGGTTCGAACCCGCCCTCATCCGCTCGCAGGGGTTTAAGTCCGCCCTCATATACCAAACCCGCCCACAGAGGGCCACGTCTACCTACGAGAGTCGAAAGCCGGGTTTCTAGGGACAAGCCTTCTCTACTTCCCACGATGCGAGGGGAGGGAGCACAGTGCTCCAGATTCGTCAGACGGCCGCCCGTAATTCAAGCGAACAGGACAGGCGTCGGACCGGCCTGCATACTCATAAATGCGGGTCACCTCACCCATCAGAATGGAGAGCCGAAGCCGTCGGTGCGCATCAAGCTATCTGGAGCCCACTCAGGCACGAGACGTCCATTCTCACGCCTCTATCAAGACATAGGGAGAGGAGAGAAGGAACAAGACCCCAGGACCGTCAGATGGCCCCTCGACGGCTCGCAGCGCGGGCAAGTAGACAGCTGCCAGAGCAGCCTACACCCTCATAAATGCTGCTTACCTCACTCGTCCAAACGGGGAGCAAGAGCCGTCGGGGCTCGATGAGCTGGTCAGATCCACTCAAGCATCTGGCAGCCGCTGTCACGGCTACGAGGAGGGGCTTTCCCACTCCTACGTGACGTGACGCAACATGCGACTCCTCGAATGACCGCTGGCAGCATAGAGGAACAGCAGAATGTCTCTGAATAATGTATGGTCACATCCCATAATTCCAGGAACAACCAAACTGTCTCTCTCCTATTAAAAGGCTTCTTTCAGCAACTTAGGGGGAGGATCGATCGATTGATCAATCAAGAGAGGAAGAGGCTTTCTGCATACCCTTACATTACAGCGTCATCCCCTAGTTCCGAGCCCCGATCGCCGACGAACTAGAAGATTCGAACTCTGTCAACTTGAGCTTCTACTGAGTACTGAAGCTCTCTCCAGCAACTTCGATCAAACCGTCCAAGGGAAGCAGACTCGGCACAAGCACCGAGCGAAGCGTCCTACAGCTACCTTAAAGTCCCCACGATTAAACAAAGAGGGCCTTCCCTCTGCTTCTGTTGTAACCATTTGATTATTAGTTTGTAATAAGCCTTCTTATCAATACAAACGAAGTTCCCTGTTTTCGGGAGATCAAAAATTACACCTACAGAAGATGGCGACCACAGTGGGAGAAGCTGTTTCCTCAAGCGAAATGGTGGTAGCTCAGTTCGACGAGGTTGCTGTTGGGACGACAGTGGAGTCCCTAGAGATCGAGTTCGACCAGGCCAAGTACGAAGAGTACTTGTCTTCCTCCTCTTCCGGTGGCGAAGCATCCCGCAAGCGCCACAAAGTCATGCACAGGAGCCGACCTCAGACGGTCAAAGCTCCTGCACCAGAAAGCTCTACCCGAGTCTCGACGGGAAAACCCGCCCCAAAGTCTCTCGAGGCCAAGTCCCAGATCGAGAGCATGGGGGGAGGGTCTACTAAGTGGGTCGCCAAACGACCCTCGGTAACACCCCCCCAAAAGAGAAACCAGTTCAGTCCGGCACAAGCCACACTGCCACAGCCCGCGCAGACGCTCTTTCCGCTGGAAGAGCTAGCCAACAGCGACGGCAGACGCTTGTCGGGCGGAAAGCCCAAACCTCCGCTTCACACGACGGCCTGAATTACCATACGGGCCCGAGAAGCGAGAAACGAGAGGGCAACTCGCCCAATACCGGGAGGCCCTCCGAATCAGGAGCGCCAACCAAGAAGGATGGGGCCGTCCGCTCAGGTGGACTTCGCTTCTCAGGTCACATCCCTGACGCGAGTAAACCACCCCAAGCGAGTGGGCCTATCAGAATAGGCGAATCCTCGAAGGTTGGCGAGCCTCACCGTAATCTTTTGGCGGAGAAACGCAAAGGCAAGGAAGTAGGTGACACTTCGCGAACCCGCTCGTTCAAGCGACGGGTTGAAACTCGCCTACACGCTGGAGTTCGCCCAAACGCAAAAACTCGCCTGTCAAGGTGAGATCGCCTAATTCCAACACCGCAGCATTCCACCCAGAGTGCACCAGAGAGTACATCCAAAGATCTCTAGTGTACTCATCCAAGTGATCCTTCCGATGCTGGGGGTTGTTACCAACCACCCACAGGAGATCTCCGAGAATATTTAACCCACAAACGCACCATACGTGAAGCGAGTCCTCAGTGCCATTGCGAAAGGCTCATCCACACGGTACTCACCGACTGCCAATGCATAGGAACGACAAAGCCTTTGGTGTTTGAGAGACTTTCTCAACAACCTTCTCGGCAGGGGCCCTCCCGTCGAAAGCGCCGTCACAAAAAAGGACGCGCTGCCGACGACCTAGAACTCCCGGCCGCCACAATCAACATGACGGACAAGGGCAAGGCGGTATTTTCCAATTCCCTGGATTCAGATTCCATTCTGGGACCCAATCCTCGGTTTGCCCGATGCAGCCAAGGCAGCATATACCAGCGAACCCGTAGTCGCAAGGGAGCGAGCATCGGGTTTGACTACTCTACCCTAGTCCCTCCCTCCTACGGCAAGGACGAAGTTCATTTGGCGGTAGCCACGTCTCAAACCTCGCACTCAAGTCAAGACGCGAGGGTACGGGTGCACATGACTGAACTTACCCATGACCAGACGGTCGCTCAGAAGCTCGAAGAGCAACAGGCGACCATCGACTCTCTAAGAGAGATGATGGAGCAACTTCTTAACAAGAAGAAGAAGAAGAAAAGAACCCAACGCCCCTTACCCCGACAAACTGGGGATAGAAAGTGGATACCTCCTCACCGTCCGGCGACAGAAACGGAAGATGACAATAATCAACAATCCGATTACTCTTCCAAAACGTCTTTAGGAACGTCACATACTGGGGATGGCACCCGTGACAAAAGGTTCGATGAATTTCAGGACCAGCTCAACGCGCTGAAGCTTCAGCAAAACATGAACAAGCTGGGGGTGATACGTCCCTACCCTGTTGAATGGGACACAATCCTATACCCGATAAAGTTCAAGCCAATTAGCTTGGTGCAGTTTGACGGCAAAGGCTCGCCCTCGCAGCACATCTACTACTTCATGGCGCAGACTGGATTCCTTACGGGGAATGACGCCATTCTCACTCGACTATTCATAGGTACCCTCAAGGGGGTGGCCTTCGAATGGTTCCGTAAACTTGAACCCGGCTCTATCAAATCGTGGGCCGATGTCGAAAGGCTCTTTTTGGCCCGCTTCTTCGACGATGACACCGAAGTATCAATGGCCACTCTCCTCGCTGAAAAGTAGCGGAAGTCGGAGTCGGTCAACGACTTCGTAAAGAGATTTCGGAATCGATCAGTCCACTGTCGGGACCAAGTTTCCGAGGTGACACTGATCGAGATGTGCCGCCACAACCTGTCGATCCACATCTTGTCCAAGATAGGCGCGGTAGAGACACGGACATGGAAAGAGCTTGTTCGTCAAGGCGAACAAGTAGAAAACATGATCAAAAGGCTCGAGGCCGAAGAACCACAGCCTAAGAAAGGAGCTGCAGAACCAGCCACGCCAAAGAATCCCCCTCGAACAAGAGGAAAAGAGATTATGGCTGTTGACTCTGCCCCGACGCCATAGACTGCTCAGAGGCCGAAGCCTAGGCAATTTGAACAACGCCCCCCCGAGGCAGTATGACTTCAAAGAAGACCAGGTGGTGGCAACGTTCGATACTCTGCTCAAGAGTGGTCAAATCAAACTTCCAGAAGCCACGAAGCCTGAGGAGGCGGACAAAACCAGTGACCCGACCTACTGTGCTTATCACAGGTTCCTCGGTCACCACACGACCAAGTGCTACGTCCTCAAGGACAAGCTCCAAGCCCTCTACGACACAGGGGTCTTGAAGAAAGAGAAAGTCCAAAAGCAGGTGACCACGAACATGATCACCTTGAGTTTTGGAACAGATCTCCCAGAGGTTCAAGCTCCGACGGGGGTAATTCCCATCCCCAAGGCGGTTTTAAAGATCACCAACGACGATCCTCACAACCAGCGGGAGAAGGGTTTGGTCCCACAAACCCTGCCATCAGGGCAGATAATGTGGGTCCATCCAGACCTCCTTAACGACAAGCAATGGACTGCGAGACCTCCGAAGGAGGCCAAGGGAAATCATTACAACGTTGTCTCTGCCATTCCAGACAGAGACAGCGCAGCGATGGCCGCCCTGACCGATTCCGAGGAGGACACCAATGTCTTCGCCACGAGAGCAGGAAAGGAATTCGCCAGAGAATATCGCACAAGGGCAGAAAACCCTGCAGGACCTCCCAAGAGGCCAGCCACGATAACTCCTCCCAATCCAGATGGACCAAGCTCGAGCCGCCAACCTTTCCGGTTCAACGTGCTCGCACAACTAAAAAGCATCCCGGCACGGATCACCATGTACGACCTCCTCCGGCTCTCCAGGTCAACCCGCGAGGCCCTGCAAGAGGCTTTGGCCGATTCAGAGGCGTTCGCCACCCATTTCTCGAAAGAGGCAGAAGCAGAACGAGAATGTGCGACCTGTTGCCAAGTCTCCGAGAGACGAGTCCCGTGCATCACTTTCACTCCTGAAGACATGCTCATCAAGAGCACGTATCATGATCGACCCCTATACTTTATGGGATACGTCGAATCGGCGAAAGTGGATCGGATCCAAGTCGACCCGGGTTCTGTGTTGAGCATCGTACCCTTGAAACTGATCAAGCACTTGGGGATACCGCCAAAGCGCTTGTCCTCGACCACTACGACCATTTTTGGCTTTAACGCCACGGGGACGTGGCCGTTGGGCAAAATCCGCCTGAAATGCCAAATAGGCGATATGAAGATAGAGGTGACCTGCTATGTCATCGAGGCCGAGCCTTCCTACAACGTACTCCTGGGACGTCCGTGGATCCATGGCAACCGAATTGTCCCATCTACGTTACACCAATGCCTCAAGTACGTAGACGACTATGAGCAAGTGAGGACGGTAGTGGCCGATAAACAGCCCTTCAAAGGTGTCGAGAACTATTTCATGGACTCCTTGCTGTATCAGGATCCCGTCGAACCGTCGGTGGAAGAACCAGAGAGCGGCAACGAGGCGGACAGCGAGCCTGAGTACGGCGACAACCTAATCCTAAACGACTTCGAGTCAATTGTAATCAGTTATGAGAGTCATCATGTAACCAACGCTGTTCAGGCGGAGAAGATTGTCATCAATGAAAAATCCGACTTTGCTTATGTGTCGTCTTGTTTTACGTCTGAGGATGAGAAACCCAACGACCTATGGTCAGAACTCTACCGTGATCCTTCCCTGCACTTGCCCGTATGCTCGTCATACATCGCCAAAACACAGCCGATCAAGCCATCACGAGCTGTGTTCGTCGTGCCAGCCCAGAATAACTATCGAAAAGATATTATCTTCGGTAGAATCGATCACCCCCTGTGCACGCTATGGGACGAGTCTGAAGACGAGGATCCCGCGCCCCAGTTTTTGCAATACAGTTGAATTGCGAGACGCATGATGAGCGACATGGGGTATGATCTCACTCGTTTAGAGGGCCTGAATTACGGCCGGGGACGCAAGACGGTCATCCGACCCGCTTACGTACCTAAAGGGAAACCCTCAAACTACTTCAACAGGACTCGGAGAGGCTTAGGCTACTCCTCTTCCTCATCAGACATGTGCTGTTACATCAACGAGGACTCCGATTACACGTGCTCAGGAGAGCGATCGTCGGTGACCTCGGCGTGGGACTCGGATGTCAGTGTGAGGGATCTGTTCGATGGCCTTACAGTCAACATGGCTACAATGGATCCCGCCGAGATGGCAGAGGATGGACAACTTCCACTTTATGACGAGACATGGGATCGCCATGTTAACGCCCAGTGGAGTAGTTGCTTCGAGCAACGGGAATCGCCGACCGAAGACGAAGTCTTCCAGGTGAACATGGGCACTGAGGCGAATCCCAAACCCATATTTATCAGCGGTAGCCTACCTCCTCAAGAAAAAGAGGATCTTATCACCCTCATACGGGAATACATCGACGTCTTCGCGTGGAATTACGAGGACATGCCTGGCTTGGATCCACGAATCGCCACGCATCGCCTCAACATCAGCTCGGACGCCAAACCAGTCAAACAACAGCAGAGGTGCTTTCGCCCCCAGATTATGGAGGCGATTGAGGCTGAAGTGAATAAGCTCATTGAATCCGGCTTCATCAGAGAGGTACAGCATCCTGACTGGGTGGCCAATATTGTTCCGGTCCTGAAGAAAAACGGTAAAATCCGTATCTGCATCGACTTCAGAGACCTCAACGCCGCGTGCCTACAGGACGAATTTTCTTTGCCCATCACGGACGTCATCATCGACAACACGTGCGGATTTGAGAGGATGTCTTTCATGGATGGTTTCTCTGGGTATAATCAGATCAAAATGCACCCCGAAGATGAGAAACACACTTCGTTCCGCACTCCCATAGGGGTGTACTGCTACACGGTCATGCCCTTTGGACTCAAGAATGCCGGCGCAACCTATCAACGCGTCATGAGCATGATCTTTCGAGAGCACCTGAGAAAGATGGTGGAATGCTATGTAGACGACCTGGTCGTGAAGAGTCGCCACAAAGGCGACCACCTCCAAGACTTGAGGACGATGTTCGAACTCATGAGGACTCACCAGCTCAAGATGAACCCCACGAAGTCATTTCTGGGGATGTCTAGTGGTAAATTCCTGGACTTCGTCATCACGACGAAAGGAATCCGGATCGATCCAGATAAGGTGCGAGCCATTCAAGAGCTTCAGCCGCCCCGAAATCTTAAAGAATTAAGGGGTCTTCAGGGACGACTGGCCTATATCCGAAGATTCATCTCAAATCTTTCGGGCAAGTGCCAGCCGTTCTCCAAGCTTATGAAGAAAGGAACCTCCTTCGTATGGGACGAACCTTGTCAGAAGGCTTTTGAGGACATTAAGGTTTACCTCTCAAATCCGCCTGTCCTCACCGCACCAATCTCAGGGAGGCCATTTCTCATCTATATATGCGCCATGGAACACTCTTTGGGTGCTCTCTTGGCACAAAACGATGACTCCGGCCACGAGCAAGGCATATACTATCTGAGTAGGACCTTGCAAGACGCCGAACAACGGTACCTGATGGTCGAGAAAGAATGTTTGGTCTTGGTGTTCGCCATCCAAAAGATGCGACACTACCTGGTTGGCCAGACAATCCATGTCACCTCCCGAATGAACCCCATTCGAGTCTTCATGACGCAACCTGCGGCGTTAAATTGGCGCCTAGCTAGGTGGGCATTGCTGCTCTCCCAATACGATATTCATTTCATGCCACAGAAGTCGGTCAAAGGGCAGGCCATATGCGATCTCATGGCTAGTCACCCCCTAGGAGTGAAGACCGACTTGTTTGAAGATTTGCCAGACGAACTGCCCAAAGTCAATGTAACTTCGTTACCGGAGGTGTGGCAGATGTTCTTCGACGGCGCGTCTCGCGTGGCTATGGACGGTTCTATCATTGCTGGAGTGGGGGTAGTCCTCACTTCTCCGCATAACCATGTGCTGCCCCGAGCCTTCTCCTTGACGGAGACATGCACCAACAACGTGGCTGAGTACAATGCCCTACTCATCGGGCTTGAGTTGGCCAAAGAGTTAGGGATAAGACATCTCGAAGCTTACGGCGATTCATAGCTCATCGTCAAACAGATGACCAGCGAATATGAAGTTAGGAACGAAGACCTGATCCCACTCCACAAGGCGGCTATCACACTAGTGGAGTCATTCGAGAGCTTCCGCATCGAGCATGTGCTGTGATCCAAGAACACGCATGCGGACGCACTCGCCTCTTTGGCGGCCAACCTGGCTCAACCACTAGGGACAACCCAATGGGTCACTGTGACGAGCAGAAGGCTCTTTTGACTGAAAGACGCCCTAGAAGCGAACGCCAACCATCAGGTCTTGGATCAGCCCAATTCTGAGGACTGGCGCCTCCCGATCATCGATTTCGTCCTATACGGCGTATTGCCCGAAGATGCAAAGGAGCGAGAATCCATCCGGAGACGCGCTACGAGATTCTACTACGATTCGACCACCAAGACGTTGTATTGAAAGTCATACGATGGCTTGTTGCTTCGGTGTCTCTCAAAAGCAGAAGCACAAGAAGCTCTGCGCGAGGCCCATGACGGCGTTTGCGGGGCCCACCAGCCCAGACCCAAACTTTGGGATCGCCTGCGAAGGATAGGCTACTTCTGGCCTGGGATGATCCACGACGCGGTCGTCTACACGAAGCGCTGCCATGAGTGCTAGATTCACACCAACTACATGCATCAGCCGCCTGAAGACTTGCACCCGACCAAGGCTTCGTGGCCTTTCGAGGCATGGGGGATGGACATAGTCGGACCAATTCCCCTCCATCGGCAAGAGGTCATCGCTTCATTCTCACGATCACTGACTATTTCTCTAAATGGGCCGAAGCCATCTCCTTGAGAGAAGTCAAGACTAACGACGTGATTAAGTTCATCAAACACCACGTCATCTACCGATACGGCGTACCCCGATGTATCATTCATGACAATGATACGCAATTTGTCAGCGATGCATTCACCAGGTTCTGCGACAAGTTCCGAATACAGAACCTCTCCTCCACGGCCTATAACCCATCGGCAAATGGCTTGGCTGAGGCCTTCAACAAAACAATCATCAAAATCTTGACCAAGTTGACCTCCACCAGCAAACGCGACTGGAACGAAAAACTTGGCGAAAGCTTGTGGGCGTATCACACAACGGTTCGCACACCGACTGGCCACACGCCCTACTCATTGGTATACGGCTGTGAGGCCGTATTGCCATTAGAAATTCAGATCCCGTCCCTCCGCGTCGCCTTGGCAATGGGAATGACGGTGAAAGACAATCATCGACAACGACTCGCCGAGCTTGAAGCACTGGATGACAAACGCTTAGAGGCTCAACAAAACATCGAGTTCTACCAAGCCCGGATGGCTAAAGCTTTTGACAAGAAAGTCAGGCACCGAGCCTTCAAGGAAGGAGAGCTAGTGCTGGCCGTTCGCTGACCAATGATACTCACCTCCAAGAAGAAGGGCAAATTTCAGCCCAAATAGGAAGGACCGTTTGTAATAGAAACAGTCTACTCGAACGGCGCCTATCGCCTTGTCAAACCTAATGGCAATAAGATCATGATGCCCATCAACGGCAAGTATTTGAAGAAGTACTATCCTTAGTCCTTCTTCACCAAATCCCACGAGTGCATGAGTCTAAACTGGTCATCAGACCCTCCAACTGGTATACGAGGCTAAACTATCCCTACACTACCCTCTCTGACGATAGACCCCATTCAGAGTTCAGTTCGCCATTCTTCCCCAATGAGATGGCGGATTCACCAAAGTCGCTCCCATCGCGACAGATAAAATTCAATCGCCATTCTTCCCTAATAAGATGGCGGATTCACTAAAGTCGCTCACATCGCGGTAGAATAAAAGTCAATTCGCCAATCTTCCCCAATAAGATGGTGGATCCACTAAAGTCGCTCACATCGCGGTAGAATAAAAGTCAATTCGCCAATCTTCCCCAATAAGATGGTGGATCCACTAAAGTCGCTCACATCGCGGCAGAACCAAAGTCAATTCGCCAACCTTCCCTAATAAGACGGCGAATCCACGAAAGTCGCTCATATCACGGCAAACAACTCGGCTATCGAACCGACTTATCGGTCTCCCTTAACGAGACCCCATAGTTGCTCCGATCGCAACAAAGCTTCATCAGGTTAATGATTACCTCCGATGACTGGCACCGCTATTCCTACGAATAGCATAGCCTATGTGATAACCTACCACGCGATGTGTTATTGCTTCGGTCGATAGTCACACTCCTACGTCCTTGAACTATTTGACCTATTCTAGCTATCCTAATATTCCTTTAGGGTAACTGATGGGTAGCAGCCTACCACGCGAGGGCTCCTACAACGATCGCTCGTCATATTCCTACATCCCTGAACGACTCGATTATCACTGCCGTCATCACCCTCGCAGGCGATGACAGCTATCAAGGGCGGCTCGACGGGCATCGCACCCGACAATGCCTCCGAACGACAACCCGCCGAACTGGCAAGTCAAGTGTTGGAGACATTAGGGGGCCGCACGCACGGGCAACCACTCCTGATTTAGGGCTAAGTGTTGCCCTCTTAATCCTACCAAAGCTGCAACGTGAAGGGCAGGTCTGACCTGACCTCACGCCACAAACAGCCAAAAAAAAGGGGGGGGGCCAAATGGCCAAGTCCAAGGCACGAGCATCCTCACCCCAATGTTAAGTAACACAGGTGGGCTTGACTAGAAAACAAAGCAAGCCAAGCACGTATCCACATCAGAAAAGAGATGAAATGGTGCACACCAAAACGAAGAATAACCAAAACACAGGGCCATTACAGGCCAAAGTTACACATATAATGTTTAAGGTTGTGATGCAACCAGCATCAACCAAATTACAAAAAAAAAAGAGAAGAAGGAAATACTTAAACAAGCATGGGCATTACAAGAATTTCAGCAAACTGAAGGAGCCAATCTTAGCCTTGACTTTCACGCGATCCGCCTCACGTTGGATCCTCGCCTTTTCCTTCTGCTTCTGCTGCCGCCTGATTAAATCCGCCTTGCTGTCCTCTTCCTCCTGGTGAAGAAGCTGAAGCACCCTCTCCACCGCTCCGGCGGCCTCACCGAGCCTCCTCGCCTCGTGCTCGCGCTCCCGCAGCTTGGCCTCGCCACGAAGAGAACCAGTGTCCTCGAAGAAGGCCCTGTCCAGGTAAGCATCCATCCGGCCCAGAACTGCTAGGTGTCTCTTCCGCAGACATCTGACCTCGGCCTCTTTCGCCTGAATCTGCTTCGCCCGCTCTTCGCGCTCGAGCAGAAGGCGCAGAGAGAGGGGCGGTGGCACGTCGGAGGGATCCTCGTAGGCCAGATCCTCGAGACGGTACATCCACCCCTCTATCCGCTAGAGCTCCCGCTCGCATTGACGTGCGAGCGAGATACCGCCCGCTTGCCGGATCTCCCTTAAGCCCGCTTCCACAAGCGGAAGCGCACCAAAGTACCGCCCGTCGCCCACGCCGATCGATATGGCGATCCCTTACACCAGACCCTCCGGCCTCTGGAGGGGCACGAAGGTGGGGTGAGCCACGGGATTCGGAGCGAAGGACCCCTAGACTGAGCTCACCGGGGAAGCAGTTGGGGCGTCAACATTGATGACGGTGGCGAAAGAGCTAACCTCCTCGGAGGCGCTGTGGTCAGAGTCGGAGGCCATGAGCGGAGAAGTTACGGCAGCGGTCTTTCGTCTAGCGAGCTTTTCTCGAAGAGGAAGGAACGTGACTGAAAAGATGGCGAGTACGAGAGATATAGCCAAAGATACAACGGTCGAGATCTCTTCCCTCGAGCAATCGAATGGCCCAGATGCCCTGCGGCGCTTCGAGCTCAACGCCATTCAAGGCCATGCTTCTCGAGACCCGAACCGACCGATCGGATGAAGCCATAGAGGTGAGACGTTCTGTCACTTCGCCATTAATGAGCATTGACACGTCTTTAAAGCCCTAGCTGGCAAGCATTTGGGCCCGCTGAGAGACGCGTGGCATGAGGTTTCGCCTACAACCTAAGCTCGCCAGAGGCTGAGTTGGGTCTACAACGCAAACTCGCCCTTTTGAAAGTCCCGCTTGCATTCTAAACTCGCTAGCGTCCAGGGTCATCCTCAACACAAATCCGCCAACACTGGGGATTCGCCTACGGTTCGAATTCGCCAACAGTCAAAGTTAACCTTCAAGTGAACTCGCCGGTGGTTTAATACGACTCTCCCAGCGAATTCACCATCATTTGGACCGACCCGTACTCGAGTTGAGTCTTCGCCCAAAGGGTGCCACCTGAAATCGCTGATGGCCATGCCAAAGAAACACTGGAGAGTGATACATCCAAAGGAAGCATGAAAAAGAAAAAAAAACACAAACTTCATCTGATGCTTCTAGACAGTACATTTGAACATAGTTATGACTTAATAGCTAAGAGAGTCATAATGTTACGTTCGAAACATAGAACATACACCAGTTTTTCACTAAGACAATGCATTTGCACAAAGTCATGACTTCGCGAGTCATGGCATAGTTTCAAAAGCGAGACAAACAAGCAAAATGTCTTAAGCACAGATACATGGTTGAAATCTCAATCAAACAAACTAAAAGAGGAAAGCTCTTCCTTAGCTATTGCCACCCTCCTCGCGTGGTCCTCCCGAGCCTTGTCCTCGGCCGCTCTCCTGATTCGTTCCTCAGAGCTCGACCTAGCGGCATCATCTTTTTCCCGCAAGGCCAGGAGGCGCCAAGTTTCCGCCTCAACTTTCTTGCGGACATTGACGACATCAGATTGAAGCCCTTCCAACTTCGCCTCCGCTTGTCCCAGTTCGGCTTGTAGGCGAGCTATCGTGCAATTGAGGTCGACAACTTCCTCCTCCAGCGAGCGTTGTTGATCCACCCAAAGATTAACGATGGATTCCAAGTCAGCCATTTCTTTGGAGCGGACCTCCTGATCCCAAGCTTCCCGACGCCTGATATGGGCCAGGCAGGACTCTACGTCGGCCTCCGGACCTTCCTGTAGCAATGTCTCCAGCCTTATCATGCGCGACTCCAAAACACGGAGCCTCTGCATGCCACGAGTGGCAAGACGGTTTTCGTTCAAGCGCCAAAAGTCGACCACACGATCTAGGAGGGATTACCTGAAGCCGTCGAAGCTGCCCTCGCCAAGATTGACAAGGGAAATCACTTGTCTTACGGCGTTCTCGAACTCTTCGATACGAGCCTGCAAAGGCAAGGAATCAGAGGGGACAGGCTCTTGACCAGGGGTGAGCATCGCAATAGGGGGAACCTTGAGGTAAGGTTCCGTTCCTGGCTGCGGAGCCGGACCATGAGCAGGGGAAGCCACCGGACTCTCAGGCTCATCGTCAGATATCAGAATAGGCTCAGCCTCACACTCCTCGGGAAGCGGCACACCGTCATGGGCTGTGAAGCACAGCGATGGCATGAGAGGGGGAGTTAGGCGAGGAATACCAACCCATGCCTGTGTGGGGGTTGAGTTAAAGACATACCTTCGGCAGCAGCGACTCCTGCCGCGCCCAAAGAAGATGCCTCCTTCCTTTTCTTAGAGGTGACCTTTTTCACCTTCGGTGCCATCTGGGAGATGAGAGAGAAATTTGGATCTTCTCTGAAAAAGACGACAAGAAAACTTTGATCTTTCTTGACGAAGATAAGGGTACTAAAATACCCCGACCCTAGGCAGTTATACGCGGCTCGATTGAACCTTTCAGGCCCAAACAGTTAAAGAGAAGGCCGAATATTCCGTATCCTATATGAGCTGCTGAGATTCGGCAGTTCCTGGACACGATCTCTAACCAATGGCCCGGATTGGGCGCGAAGGACGAGGAGACCCATCGCGCCACAATTAATGCGAGGCGGCTCACCCACGCCTCCGTAACCGACGTGCACGTGGGTGAACACACGACCCGCTAAAAGCGGAGCCCACCCGTAACCAAAGTCGCTGTTAGTATGACAACTGCGAATTCACCCTCAGGCAAAACTCGCCTGCAGGCAAAACGAGTCTGTTGAGGAAAGTGTCCCATGGCTAAACGCCGACTAGTGCACGAAAATATCTATGTTATATATAGTATGCACACAAGCCATAATTGCCAGAAACAAAAGGATAATTTCATTCATGAAAAGGAAGTCCTATTACAACGGAAAATCCAAGGCAAATTACAAGGCTCTCAATCGCAGCTCTGCCTCGCGAATTTCCCCAGCATGGCAAAGTTCAAGCCTCCTTAGGACCTCTCGACGAAGATCTTCCTCTGTGCGTGAGATTAAGTCCTGAATGGTCTCTTTGACATCCTTGAGAGCTCGATCCTTCTCCTTAACAGAGTCAGTGACCAATTGCCGACGGGACTCAATACCCTCCAACTCCTTTGCCACCTGATCACGAGCCTTCTCTTGAACGGCCAGGGAATCCTGTGCGTCAGCTATAACCTGTTTCAGCCTCTCTATTTCGAAGGAGAGTCAGGAGAACCGGTTATCGGCCGTCTCTTGCTCGCGGGCCACTCGTGCATCCTCGGCCTTAGCCTGCTCCAACTCTGCTGACAACTTTAACTCCAGCGACATATTCTCATTCAGGCGGCGATCACGATCTGCCATAGCTACTCGAACTTCGCGGGAGGCGAGATCAACAAGAGTGGAACTTTCCGCGTGAAGAGCGAGCAGCTGCCGAACAGCCCCCTCCACTTCGTTCAGACGCCAAAAGTAGGGCCTCACCGCGGTAGCGCCAAGCCTCTTGAGCAAAAAGGACGTGTCGTGTTCAAGATCCTCCTTGAATTCCTTGAAGGGACAACTCTCCTCCAAGACCAGCCGAGTGTAGTGGGCCAAAGTATCTTCGAAGTTGGCCAGAGCTCGCACCACTTGCGTCTTTCGCCAGCGTTCCAAGGGAGAGAGAACGGCATCTTCAGCTGAGGATGAAGTCACAATCGGGGTACTGGTGGTCATGATCGCGAAAGCAGTGATCGGTGCCGCCAAAGCCGGAACAACCGCTGGCGCCACCAGAATGGCAGTGGCAGAATCGCAGGTCACCATCGACAAGGAAGTGGCCATCAGCCCAATGGGGGTTCCCCCTTGTTGACCCGTAGAGACCGATACTTCCTCTTCGCTCGATAGCGCCTCGTGAATTAAGGCGTCGTCATCCGTCTCTGATTTACCTGAATGACCCTCCCAAGAGGGAGGATCCTCCTTGCCAGTAACTTCATGAGAAGGGCCAACTACGGATAAAAAGAAAAAATAAGACCGATGAATGCTCCCTTGGCTTAGAAGGATCAACTGCACTAAAACTCATGCTTACCTGAACTCCCTAGTTCTCTTCTGTCTCCACTCCCCTCCTCTTCGTCAGAAGGAATGGGGATCGCTTTCTCGACTGCACCTGCACGGATTCAATATGAACAGTCAGAAAATACGAACCCGACTTCGTACACAAGAGTACCGCGCCGAAAGATTACCTCCTGGTGCAGGTGCAGGAGTCGTTGAGACCCCCGCCTGTTGTTTCCGGTAAAAGTTGCTGTTTTCATTGCTCTTGTTTGAGATCTGTTACAACTTCAATCGTTACAACAGAATAAAATGAAAACAAAAGATTTACAACTTTAACGAAAATAAACACGAGAGCCCGGTTTGGTTCGGTCTCGCTTGCGTGGGTTGTTGGCCTGTGACGGGGACGTCGATATCCGTGGACTGCCGACTCTTCAAGATCCTTCCGGGAAAATCCGGCAGAGCTTCGTCTATCCGCGTGGGATATAGAAGCAGAACATCGTCGATCCGCGTGAGATCTTAGAAGTTTAAAGCTTATGCCTCGGTTAAACGAGGCACTAGCTCTTCTTAGTAGTCACCGCTAATGGGCAATACTAAGGACAGAAGGGGGTGAATGAAGGAAAAGATGAAGACCTCTCGCTCTTCGATCCGGCAGGGCTTCGCTGCTCTTCTCCAAAATTTCAGATCTCGAGGTTAAACCCAAGACCAGAAATTCCTCTCCAAAAATCCGAGCCAAGAGAATGGAGGCCTAGAGGGCCTATTTATAGGAAACAAGGAGGGGGGGTGGCTGAAATAGCTAAGGACACCCCGTGGGGTGTCTCAAAAAATCCGAGACACCCTAGGGGTGTCTCGGAAATTTCGAGACACCC
>BQKN01059053.1:16712-28286 GCA_022839385.1 Asparagus kiusianus | reverse complement strand
ACTTAGTGGATCCGCCATCTCGTTGGAGAGGATAGGCGAAATGAATTCCACCAGAGGCTTTCGCCATAACGGGTAGAGTAGGGACAGTTTAGCCTCGTATACCAGTTGGAGGGTTCGAGGGCCAGTTTAGACTCTTATACTCATGGGAGTTAGTGAAGAAGAACTAAGGGTAGTACTTCTTCAAGTATTTACCGTTGATGGGCATCATGATCTTGTCGCCGTTGGGCTTGACGAGGCGGTAGGCGCCATTCGAATAGACTGTTTCTATTACGAACGGCCCTTCCCATTTGGATTGGAATTTGCCTTTCTTCTTGGAGGTGAGAATCATTGGTCGGCGGACGGTCAACACCAGCTCTCCTTCCTTGAAGGCTCGGCGTTTAACTTTCTTGTCGAAAGCCTTAGCCATCCGGGCTTGGTAGAACTCAATGTGCTGTTGATCTTCCAGCTGTTTGTCGTCCAACGCCTCGAGCTCGGCGAGTCGTTGTCGGTGATTGTCTTCCACCGTCATCCCCGTTGCCAAGACAACGCGGAGGGAAGGTATCTGAATCTCCAACGGCAATATGGCCTCACAGCCATATACCAAGGAGTAGGGCGTATGACCGATCGGCGTGCGAACCGTGGTGCGATATGCCCATAGGCTTTCGCCAAGTTTCTCGTTCCAGTCGTGTTTGCTGGTTGAGGTCAACTTGGTCAAAATCTTGATGATCGTTTTGTTGAAGGCCTCGGCCAAGCCATTTGCTGATGGGTTATAAGCTGTGGAAGAGAGGTTCTGCATTCGGAATTTGTCGCAGAACCTGGTGAATGCGTGACTGACGAACTGCGTACCATTGTCATGAATGATACGTCGTGGTACGCCGTACCGGTAAATGACGTGGTGTTTGATGAACTTAATCACGTCGTTAGTCTTGACTTCTCTCAAGGGGACGGCTTCGGCCCATTTAGAGAAGTAGTCAGTGATCGCAAGAATGAAGTGATGACCTCTTGCCGATGGCGGGGATATCGGTCCAACTATGTCCATCCCCCATGCCTCGAAAGGCCACGAAGCCTTTGTTGGGTGTAGGTCTTCAGGTGGCTGATGCATGTAGTTGGCGTGAATCTGGCATTCGTGGCAGCGCTTTGCGTAGGCAACGGCGTCTTGGACCATCCCAGGCCAGAAGTAGCCAGTCTTTCGTAGGCGGTCCCAAAGTTTGGGTCCGGGCTGGTGAGCTCCACCGATGCCGTTGTGGGCCTCGCGTAGAGCCTCCTGTGCTTCTGCTTTTGAGAGGCATCGAAGCAACAAGCCGTCGTATGACCTTCGATACAACGTCTTGGTGGTCGAGTCGTAGTAGAATCTCGTAGCACGTCTCCGGATGGACTCTCGCTCCTTTGCATCCTCGGGCAATACGCCGTATAGGACGTAATCGATGATCGGGAGGCGCCAGTCCTCAGCACTGGGCTGATCTGAGACTTGATGGGTGGCGTTTGCTTCTGGAGCGTCTTTCAGTCGAAAGAGCTTCTTGCTCGCCACTGTGACCGATTGGATTGTTCCGAATGGTTGAGCCAGGTTGGCCGCCAGGGAAGCCAAGGCATCCGCATGTGTGTTCTTGGAACGTAGCACATGCTCAATGTGGAAGCTATCGAATGACTCCGCTAGCCGGACAGCCGCCTTGTGGAGTGGGATCAGGTCTTCGTTTCTAACCTCATATTCGCCGGTCATCTGCTTGACGATGAGCTGGGAATCGCCGTAAGCTTCGAGATGCCTTACTCCTAGCTCTTTGGCCAGCTCAAGTCCAATGAGTAAGGCATTATATTCGGCCACGTTGTTGGTACATGGCTCTGTCAAGGAGAAGGCCCGGGGCAGCACGTGGTTGTGTGGGGAAGTGATGACTACCCCCACTCCAGCAACAATAGAGCCGTCTGGGGCTGCGCGAGACGCGCCGTCGAAGAACATCTGCCACACCTCTGGTAACGAAGTTACGTTGACCTCAAGTGGTTCGTCCGGCAAGTCTTCAAACAAGTCGGTCTTTATCCCCAGCGGGTGACTGGCCATGAGATCACATATGGCCTGCCCTTTGACCGACTTCTGTGGCATGAAGTGAATGTCATACTGGGAGAGCAGAAGTGCCCATCTAGCTAAGCGCCAATTTAACGCCGCAGGTTGGGTCATGAAGACTCGAATGGGGTTCATCCTTGAGATGACGTGGATCGTCTGGCCAACCAGGTAGTGTCGTATCTTTTGGATGGCGAATACCAAGGCCAAACATTCCTTCTCGACCATCGGGTACCGTTGCTCGGCGCCCTGCAGGGTTCTACTTAGATAGTAGATGCCTTGCTCGTAGCCGGCATCATCGTTCTGTGCCAGGAGAGCACCGAGAGAATACTCCATGGAGCGGATATAGATGAGAAACGGTCTCCCTAAAATTGGTGCGGCGAGTACAGGCGGATTCGATAGGTACGCCTTGATATCTTCGAAGGCCTTCTGGCAAGGCTCGTCCCACACGAAGGAGGTGCCTTTCTTCATGAGTTTGGAGAATGGCTGACACTTGCCCGAAAGATTTGAGATGAATCTTCGGATATAGGCCAATCGTCCTTGGAGACCTCTCAATTCTTTAAGGTTCCGGGGTGGTCGAAGCTCCTGAATGGCTCGCACCTTGTCGGGGTCAATTTGGATCCCCTTAGTTGCGACTACGAAGCCGAGGAATTTCCTGCTAGCCATCCCTAGGAATGACTTAGTGGGATTCATCTTGAGTTGATGAGTCCTTATGAGTTCGAACATCGTCCTCAGATCTTGGAGGTGGTCGCCTTTGTGGCGACTCTTCACGACCAGATCGTCCACGTAGCATTCCACCGTCTTTCGCAGATGCTCCCGAAAGATCATACTCATGGCGCGTTGATAGGTTGCACCGGCATTCTTGAGTCCAAAAGGCATAACGGTGTAGCAGTACACCCCCATAGGAGTTCTGAACGCGGTGTGTTTCTCATCCTCGGGGTGCATTTTGATTTGATTGTACCCCGAGAAACCGTCCATGAAGGACATCCTCTCAAATCCACACGTGTTGTCGATGATGACATCCGTGATGGGCAGGGGGAACTCGTCTTTTGGGCACGTAGAGTTGAGGTCTCTGAAATCGATGCAGATGCGGATCTTACCGTTTTTCTTCAGCACTGGGACAATGTTAGCCACCCAGTCGGGGTGTTGTTCCTCTCTGATGAAGCCGGATTCGATGAGCTTCTTTACTTCGGCCTCGATCACCTCCATGATCTGGGGGTGAAACCGCCTTTGCTGCTGCTTGACTGGCTTGGCGTCTAGGCTGATGTTGAGGCGATGTGTGGCGATCCGCGGATCCAAGCCAGGCATGTCCTCATAATTCCATGCGAAGACGTCGATGTATTCCCGTATGAGGGCAATGAGGTCCTCCTTTTCTTGAGGAGGCAGGCTACCACTGATGAATATGGGCTTGGGACTCTCGTCAGTGCCCATGTTCACTTGGAGGATTTTGTCCTCGGTGGGCGGTTCCCTTTGCTCGAAGCGACTACTCCACTGGGCGTTAACGTGGTGATCCCACGTCTCGTCATAGAGTGGAAGTTGTTCATCTGTCGCCATTTCAGCAGGATCCATCGTAGCCATGTTGATTGTAAGGCTGTCGAACAGATCCCTCACGCTGATATCCGAGTCCCACGCCGAGGTAACCGATGATTGGTCCCCCGAGCATGCATAGTCGGAATCTTCGTTGACACAGAAATACAGTTCTGACGAGGAGGAGGAGTAGCCTAAATCTCTCCTAGTCCGGTTGAAATAATTCGAGGGTTTCCCCTTAGGTACGTAAGCAGGTCGGATGACCGTCTTGCGTCCTCGGCCGTAATTGAGGCCTTCCAGATGAGTGAGGTCGTATCCCATGTCGCTCATCATGCGTCTCGCAATTCGACTGTATTGCGAAAACTGGGGTGCTGGGTCTTCGTCTTCGGACTCGTCCCAGAGCGTGCGCAAGGGGCGATCGATCCGGTCGAAAATAATATCTTTTCGATATTTATTTCGGGCCGGCACAACAAATACAGCTCACGATGAGTCAATCGGCTGCCCCCTCACGGCGTACAACGAGCGTACCGGAGTGTGCAGGGAAGGATCTTGGTAGAGCTCCGACCATAGGTCGTTGGGTTCATCATCCTCAGACGTAGAACAAGACGACACATAAGCAAAGTTGGATTTTTCATTGACGACAATCTTTCCCGCCTGAACAGCGTTGGTTACACGATGGCTCTCATAACCAATTACAATTGACTCGAAATCGTTTAAGATTAGATTGTCGCCGTACTCAGGCTCGCTGTCCGCCTCGTTGCCGCTTTCCGGCTCCTCAATCGGCGGTTCGACGGGGTCTTGATACAGCAGAGAGTCGGTGAAATAGTTTTCGACGCCTTTAAAGGGCTGTCTGTCGGCCACTACAGTCTTCACACGCTCATAGTCGTCCACGTACTTCAAGCATTGATGAAGGGTGGATGGGACTATTCGGTTGCCATGGATCCACGGGCGTCCTAGGAGCATGTTGTAGGAAGGCTCGGCATCGATGACATAGCAGGTCACCTCCGTCTTCATGTCGCCTATGCGGCATTTCAGGCGGATTTTGCCCAGCGGCCGCGTCCTTGTGGCGTTAAAGCCAAAAATGGTAGTGGTGGTCGAGGACAGGTGCTTTGGCGGTATCCCCAGGTGTTTAATTAATTTCAGGGGCACAATGATCAACGCAGAACCCGGGTCGACTTGGATCCGGTCCACCCTCGCCGAGCCGACATATCCCGTGAAATACAGGGGTCGATCATGCGATGTGCTCTTGATGAGCATGTCCTCGGGGGTGAAAGTGATGCACGGGACCCGCCTCTCGGAGACTTGGCAGCAAGTCGTGGATTCTCGTTCCGCCTCCGTCTCTTTCGAGAAGTGGGTTGAGAACGCCTCTGAGTCCGCCAACGCCTCTTGCAGGGCTTCGCGAGTGGACCTGGACAACCGGAGGAGGTCGTACATGGTGATTCGCGCCGGGATGCTTTTCAACTGTGCGAGCACGTTGAACCGGAAAGGTTGGCGACTTGAGCTGGGTGCATCTGGATTAGGAGGGGTTGTGGCGGTTGGCCTCGCGGGAGGTCTTACCGTGTTCTCTACCCTCGCGGGATATTCTTTGGCAAAATCCCTTCCCGTCCTCGTGGCGAAGACGTTGGCGTCCTCCTCTGAATCGGTCAAGGCGGCTACTACTATGTCATTTGTGTCTGGGGTGGCATAGATGACGTTGCAGTGTTTTCTCCTTGCTTCCTTCGGAGACTTTGTAGTCCACTGTTCATCGTTGAGGAGATCTGGGTGAACCCACATTATCTGCCCCGAAGGCAGGGTCTGCGGGACTAAGCCCTTCTCTCGCTGGTTGTGAGGATCGTCATTGGTGATCTTCAGAATCACTTTGGGGATAGGAACTACCCCCGCCGGAGCTTGGACTTCGGGGGGATTTGTCCCAAAGCTCAAGGTGATCATGTTTGTGGTCACCTGCTTCTGGACCTTCTCCTTCTTCAGGACCCCTGCGTCGTAAAGGGCCTGGAGTTTGTCCTTGAGGACGTAGCATTTGGTCGTGTGGTGACCGAGGAATCTGTGATAAGCACAGTAGGTCGGGTCACCGGTCTTGTCTGCTTCCTCAGGCTTCGTAGCCTCAGGCAGCTTGATTCGACCACTCTTGAGCAGAGTATCGAGCGTTGCCACCACCTGGTCCTCTTTGAAGTCATACTGCCGTGGGGGGCGTTGTTCAAATTGCCTAGGCTTCGGCCTTGGAGCAGTCTTTGGCGCTGGGGCAGAGTCAACAGCCATGATCTCCTTTCCTCTTGTTCGAGGGGGGTTCTTTGGCACAGCCGGCTCTGCGGCTCCTTTCTTAGGCTGGGGCTCTTCGGCCTCTAGCCTCTTGATCATGTTTTCTACTTGTTCGCCTTGACGAACGAGCTCTTTCCATGTCCGGGTCTCCACCGCGCCTATTTTGGATAGGATGTGGATCGACAGGTTGTTGCGACACATCTCAATCAGTGTCGCCTCAGAAACTTGATCCCGACAGTGGACCGATCGGTTCCGAAATCTTTTCACGAAGTCATTGACCGACTCCGACTTTCGCTGTTTTTCGGCCAAGAGGGTGGCCATCGACACTTCCGTGTCATCGTCAAAGAAGAGAGCCAAAAAGAGTCTCTCGACGTCGGCCCATGACTTGATGGTGCCGGCCTCGAGCTTATGGAACCATTCGAACGCCACCCCCTTTAGGGTGCCGATGAATAGTCGCGTAAGAATGGCGTCGTTCCCCGTAAGGAAACCCGTCTGTGCCATGAAATAGTGGATGTGTTGCGAGGGCGAGCCTTTGCCATCGAACTGCACCAGGCTGATCGGTTTGAACTTTGCTGGGTATGGCACCGTATCCCACTCAATGGGGTAGGGGCGGATCACCCCCAGCTTGTTCATGTTTTGCTGAAGTTTTAGCGCATTGAGTTGATCCTGGAACTCGTCGAACCTCTTGTCGCGGGAACCATCCCCGGTATGTGACGTTCCTAACGACGTCTTGGAGGAGTAATCAGATTGTTGATTACTATTGTCCTCTGTTTCCGTCGCTGGACGGCGAGGAGGTACCCATTCTCTATCCTCCGTTGGCCGAGGTAAGGGGCGTTGGACCCTTTTCTTCTTCTTCTTCTTATTCAGAAGCTGTTCCATCATCTCCCGCAGAGAGTCAATGGTCGCCTGTTGCTCTTCGAGCTTTTGAGCGACCGTTTGGTCATGGGTAAGGTCAGTCATGAGCACCCGCACCCTCGCGTCTTGACTAGAGTGCGAGGTTTGAGAGGTGGCCGCTGCCGAGTGAACCTCGTCCTCGCGGTGGAAGGGAGGGGGTACGGCGGAGTAGTCGATCCCGATGCTCGTCCTTCTGCGACTACGGGTGCGCTGGAATATACCCTCTTGCTGGTGTCGGGCGAACCGAGGATTGGGTCCCAGAATGGAATCTAAATCTGGGGAATCGGAGAGTACCCCCTTACCCTTGTCCGTCATGTTGATTGTGGCGGACGGGAGCTCTAGGTCGTCAGTAGCGCGTCTCTTTTGGTGACGACGCCTTCGACGGGAGATTCTCTGCCGAGAGGGTTGTCGAGAAATTCTCTCAAACACGGAAGGTCTCGCCGTTCCTACGCACTGGCAGTCAGCGAGTACCGTGTGGATGAGCCTTTCGCAGTGGCACTGAGGACTCGCCTCATGTATGGTGCGCTTGCGAGTTAAATATTCTCGGAGGTCTCCTGTAGGTGGTTGGTGACAACCCCCAGCATCAGAAGGCTCGCTTGGGTGAGTACACGAGAGATCTTTGGATGTGCTCTCTGGTGTGCACCGGGCGGAATGTTGTGGTGTCGGAGTTAGGCGATCTCGCCTCGATGGGCGAGTTTTCGCGTTGGGGCGAACTCTAGCGTGTAGGTGAGTTTCAACCCTTCGTTTGGACAAGCGGGTCCGCGAAGTGTCAACAGCCTCCTTACCCTTGCGCTTATCCGCCAAAAGATTATGGCGAGGCTCGTCAGCCTTCGAGGATTCGCCTAGCTCGTGAGGCCCACTCGCTTGGGGTGGTTTATTCGCGTCAGGGATATGACCTGAGAAGCGAAGTCCACCAGAGCGGGTGGTCCCGTCCTTCTCGGTTGGCGCTCCTGATTTGGAGGGCCTCCCGATGTTGGGCGAGTTGCCCTCTCGTTTCTCGCTCCTCGGGCCTGTATGATGGTTCAGGCCGTTGTGTGAAGCGGAGGTTCGGGATTTTTGCCCGGCAAGCGGCTGCCGTCGCTGTTGGCTAGCTCCTCGAGTGGAGGGAGCATTCGTGCGAGCTACGGCAGCGTGATTCGTGTCGGAACGGACGGATGTCTCTTTTGGGACGGGCGTTACCGAGGGTCGTTTGGCGACCCACTTGGTAGACCCTCCCCCCATGCTCTCGATCTGGGACTTGGCCTCGAGAGACTTTAGGGCGGGTTTCCCCGTCGAGACACGAGTTGAGCCTTCTAGCACGGGAGCTTTGACCGTCTGAGGTCGGCTCCGGTGCACGACTCTGTGGCGCTTGCGGGACGCTTTGCCACCGGAAGAGGAGGAAGACAAGCACTCCTCGTACTTGGCCTGATCGAACTCTATCTCTAGGGACTCCACTGTCATCCCAACAGCAATCTCGTCGAACTGAGCTACCACCATTTCGTTTGAGGAAACAGCTGCTCCCACTGTGGTCGCCATCTTCTGTAGGTGTAAACTTCTGATTTTCCCAGGAAAGGGGAGGGATTTCGTTTGTATTGATAAGAAAGCCTATTACAAACTAAATCAATCTTAATTACAACAGAAGCAGAGGGAATGCCCTCCTTGTTTATATTTGTGGGGACTTTGAGGTAGCTACAGGATGCTTCGCCCGGTGCTTGCGCCGGGTCTGCTTCCCTTGGACGGTTCGACCGAGATTGTTGAGGAGAGCTTCAGTACTCAGTAGAAGCTCTGGGTGAAGGAGTTCGAATCCTTTCGTTCCTTGGCGATCCTTGTTTGATCGATTTTTTTTATTTTTATTTTTTTGGTTTATCGATCGATCCCCCCTTTTTGGCTGCTGCAAGGAGCTTTTTTAAGTGGGAGGGGGACCGTTTGGTTGTCCCTTGAACCATGGGATGTGACCATACACTATTCAAGGACATCCTATTATCCCCTGTACAACAAACGGTTGTCTTTTGGGGTTACATGTCGTGTCACGTTATGTAGGAGCGGGAAAGCCCTTCCTCGCACTTGTGACGGCGACTGCCAGACACTTGAGTGGACCTGGACAGCTCGTCGAACGCCGGTGGCTCTGACCTTTCGCTTGGAGCGCGGTACGCTGCATTTATGTGGACGCAGATGGCTCTGGCAACCGTCCGCTCACTTGTGCGGCGAGGTACCGAGTGACCATCCGGCGGTACTGGGGTGCTGTACCCTTCCTCCCCTCACCCTATGTCTGAATAGGGGCGGGAGAATGGACGTCTCGTGCCTGGACGGACTCCAGACAGCTTGCCGCGCGCCGGCGGCTTCGGCTCTCCATTCTGACGGGTGAGGTGACCCGCATTTATGAGTCTACAGGCCGGTTCGGCGCCCGTCTCGTTCGCTTGAATTACGGACTGCCGTCTGACGAACTTGGGGTACTGTGCCTCCTTACCTTGCATCGTGGGAGGCAGAGAAGGCTTGTCCCTGGAAACCTGGTCTCTGGCTCACGTAAGCAGACGTGGCTCTTGGCAAGTGGCCTTGGCATTTGGGGGTGGATTTGAGCTCCTCTTCGGCAGGCGGATTTGGCTAATGAAGGCGGATTCGCCTCACTGGCGGATCCATGTGATTTGGCGGGTGCGACCGATGTGGGGGCCCTCATGCCGGCGAATCCACTTAGTAGGTTATTCTCCTAAGAGGGGGTGGCCCTGTTCTATGGGCGAATTCGTTCACTAATCCGCCGCGGTAATTTTTACCGTCTACAGTTGGCCATAAAGTCATCTCTGCGAGTCTTAGGCCATCTGGTGAGTGTTAAAGTGAACCTGACCGAGTCCCATTTCCATTTATAGATAGTGAGGAAGTACAAGCTCATCATTGGTCTTCCTAACTCGAACAAGGATTGGAAGGAGAAGTTCGTCTGGGTTGTGGGAAACTACTTAGATCTAGGCTGCTCGAACTAGCCCAAGATAAGGTGGGAAGCACTAATGGTTGGTGACCTGCTTGATGCTGAGAGAGATGCGCTGGATCAGATCAAGGCATATGCTGGCTCTCGCCGAGTCGAGTACCTGCTTGATAACTTGGTCTTGCGAGTTGCTAATGCATCTATTGTGCCTCCCTCTACCAAGGACTAGGAGAGAGACTCAGTCCTGATCTTGGGAACGGCATAAGCGGCGATGGTATCGTCCATTCCTCTGACCGATCCCAGGAAGGACCATCAGCAAGGCTCGAAAAGCTTCTTTGTTGTGACTTAACCCTTATGAAGGCTGAGACGACTGAGGTGGGGCCTTTTACCACCCTCATCCATAAGCGAAGGAGGAGGCCGTAGAGAGATGAGGGGTAAGTACCTCGGGGGGCAGCTAAGGTGGTCGAGACCGACATCATCCATGTAGATGAGTTGGCCCTAGAAAAGAAGACTGAGGCTCCTCGGGAAGAGGTTAGAGCCCGAGTTAGAGCCTTTATAGACAAAGGAGGGTCATCCGTCTACCACAACGATTCATCTCGTCAGGGGAAAGATCCAGTTAGGGAGGAAACGGTGCCTCCCGCAGGGTTAGAGTATCCCTGTCCTCATTGTGTTTCTGAGATTGGGGAGGAAGAATGGGATAGGATGAGGTAGCACCTCATTGGGTCTTCAGGGGTCAACCCTTGATTTAGACATGACCCTAACCTAGAGCACCGCTACTAGCCTTCTCACCATCTTGATATCAGGGGGGTCTATCCTTAGTTCTCGCCTAACTCAGGCAAAGGCGGTTGAGCAGTTCTGGCTTCCTCAGGATGAGGAGTTCTTGAGGGGGCTCCTAATGCCAGCCTCCACCAAACCCTTCGAAGCTACTTAGTTCGAGGGGCATTGGTGGAGCAAGAGATGTTTGGCTAGATGGAGCATATTCGAACTTTGTATCTTAAGCTCTTAGGGGAAGTAGCTTCCCTGAGGGCTGGCAGAGGGGTCTACTCGAAGTGGGCTATGGAGATGCCAGCCCCAAGAGCTTCCGAGATCGACAGGCTCGAGTGAGAACTAGACGAGAGTAACAGGAAGGTTAGAAGATTGGATGACGTTCTCTAGGAGAGGGACCGTGCTAAAGTATAGGTCAAAGCCGAGAAGCAAACGACGGTGCATGCAAAGCGTCAGCTGGACGAGGAGCATGCATCCCTCGTTAAACTTTAGGGGGGTTACCCACCTACAGGAGTCCCTAGCAGTAGTCCAAAGTTTCAACACCTACCTCGAGTCTGAACTTACCAGGAGAAAATCATCAAGGGGTATCGCTAGCACCTTACTGGAAAAATAGAGGTGGCGATAGCCTGCAAAGCTGGGTACAACTACCTCGTGGTACAACTTTTAGTTGAGATGAGGAACCCACCCGATTGCTTCCACTATCCTCCTATCATAGCCAAGTGTTTGGATGAGTTAGTGGACGTGGAAGCACTTTGGGGGGGGGACTCGATCTTGGCGAGGAAGAGGGGGAGTTGGACGATGAAGCTCTAAGGGCTCTAGGTAGGAAGACTGACGAAGGAGGTGACTGCTCGACTCCTCTGCCGGCTGCTACCAGCGACTCCTTACCTTTGACCCCGGGAGTGAGAATGGACCTCTCTTAGTCTCCTAGGAATTTCCTATCTTTTGCTTTTATGTTGTATATATGTGCACATGTACTTTGTAGATATTCCCTATAAATGAATAAAAAGATATTTTTAAGCTATAATTACTCTCTTTATGCCATGCAATCTTATTTCGGATCTCTTGGGGGGGATTAACTCCACCATGGGTTTACGGATTGGATTGCTGACCCGAGGGGGCTCGTTCTTCGTAGAGAAGATACGTCTCGAACTCGAGCAGTTGTTTCTCTCTCTCTCTCTCTCTCTCTCTCTCTCTCTCTCTCTCTCTCTCT
>BQKN01059053.1:0-16702 GCA_022839385.1 Asparagus kiusianus | reverse complement strand
TCTCTCTCTCTCTCTCTCTCTCTCTCTCTCTCTCTCTCTCTCTCTCTTTGAGGCAATCAAGCTGACGACCCTTGTTATTTGGCATTTGAACTCCTTAGGGTGAGTGCCTGAGTTTTTCTTTTAAGTCCATTGTCGGCTCTGGAGGATCGACTAGGTCTAGCCGACTGTTTGTCGAATAGACATTGTTTGGTGAGTTTCTAGATGCCTTTATTGGGCAGGTGAAATGTTACTATTTGAAATGACGTGATGATGTTATCAGAAGTTAGGGAGTGGTCTGTCGCTTTTATTTTTGAGTGGAGAGGTGTGGAGTAAAGGGGGGAAGCGCTTCGTGTTTCATGCGAACCATTTGGATTTCGAGGTGTATCTCATCCGTTCATTTTAAAATGATCCGACCATTCAGATTATTCCATGTGTCTCCCTTGGTTTCTATATAACCCACTGGTGGTGAAGAGAGTTCTTCTTTGCAAATTTTTTGCTGTAAATTTCCAGCGTTTGTCCCTCGGATTTTTCCTAAATCTCCTTGTAGTCTTAACCACCTTCCATGGCTGCTCAAACTTCCACCATTTGCTGTAATGAGGAGAGAATTAATCTTCTCTGGCCAATCCGATTGAAGATCTATACTTAAGAGCTCGAGATGTACTATGAGCTTTATGACCTCTCCAAAGCCTTCACACTCTCAGCGTCGAGCGAGGACGAGCCGGTATTACCACTATGGCCAGAACAAGTCGCCGATGTACATCGACCACCTTGAGTATGGGCTCCGATTGCCGCTCTATCCCTTCATTAGGGATGTGTGCGTCACTCTGGGGGTATCCCCCACTCAGTTCACCCCCAACGCGATTGGGGTTTTAGTGGGCTTCATTGTGATTTTCCACCGGGTTGGTGTCCCACCGAGCATACGCCTGTTAGGGAACCTGGTCGGCATCAAGTTGATGAAGAAGGATCGCCATTACTTCCTCCAATACACTAGGGGTTGCCAGTTGGTATCGGATGCTCCAGAGTTGAATACATACTATAAGGAGTGATTTGTATGGGTCTTCGGGGCCGACGACGTCCTGTCCTCCACTGACTGGCCTGAGATCAATAAGGACGCACTGAAGCTGTGCATCCTTACCGTTGAGGAGAGATGATATTGGAGAAGATACACTCTTATGTCGGGTCTTAGGAGAGAGGAAATCTCTTCGAGGCGGCATCTCTCCGGGTGGAGAGCATATTGATGGTCCCCCCACTGAGGCCGACAAAGTGAGGGGAGCATGTTGACCCTCCCCTTGGAAAAAAAACCCTAAGAGGAATTCGAGGGGGAAGAGTCAGGCTCGGACATGAGGCCCTAGAAGAGGTTGAGGGGTAATCTAGACCCCGAGGAGGTAGACAGCTTGAGGTCGTGAGTGGTCGTGATTGTTGCCCAGCTAGCATGGCAGAGGGTGAAGGCCAAGAAGGAGAAGCCGCTTGTAAAGAAAAGGAGGCTAGATAAAGACCACCCAGTGGGCTGACTGAGTAGGTCCGAGTCGACTCAGCCAAAGAGCAGCAGCCACCCGTCCCAGCTTGCCGGCAGGCTGAGGTCATTGTCATCGATGACGCTTCACCTTAGGCCAACGGGGGTGGCCCAAGTGGTCATAGCTACCGAAGTTGGGGCTCCTACTAAGGAGGCAGCCGACCCGAGCCCTGGGCCCGAACCATCCTGCATGCCAAGCAAGGAGCTTGCCGGGACTTTGGGAGATGCCGAAGAGCAAGCAGCGCCCCCTAAAATCTTTGGTGGGTAAGGCCGGCGAGGAGCAAGAGGACAGCTTTTACTGGCCTTTCTGCCATTGGGTTTCGGAGCTTGACCCCTAATTCTAGGAGAAGTCTATAGGTATGCTGACTGGAGTGCCGCCATGCCCTTGTTCACCCAGGAGGGAGTTCCCAGAGGGTGACATGTTTGTCGCGGAGGCACCTCTTGACAGAGATAGCTCGGTCTTGGGGTCAACGACTACCCAAGTATGAGCTGTTCAACAGTTCACCCTCCTAAAAGACAAGTGATTCTTGCGGGAGATGCTAAGTGTCGGCTTGCACCTAGCCCTCAAGGGCTACTTAGTTCCTGGGGTGCTGCTGGAGGTGGAGCTATTTAGCCAGCTTTCTTACATGTACAACTCCCCTTATAAGTTAGAGGCGGGCTTAGCTAAGGAGCAGTCGGCTAGGGAGGAGACGGAGAAGAGGGTTGCTACCTTGGAGGCTGGGCAAAACAACAATGAAGCCAATTAGCGCTGGGAGCTGGACACAAGAGAAAAACTCATCAAGGGGTATGATAATCACATTTTATTATAATTTTATACCCTCATTATCTATTTTTAATGAATAAATATACCACTAATGATTGTTTTCATCTTTAATTACAGGTTAATGAAGAATAAAGCCCAAGATCTCTTCTCTCAACAAAAACTCATAAATTAAATGAAGAACACAAGCAAGAGCCAAAAATCTCAAGCCCAAAATCAAGCCGAGTAGCTTGTAGAAGCCGGAGAAAATAAAAAAATCAAATATGAAAAAAAATGTATTCAAGATAGTTGGCCGCAAAGAAATGATAATATCTCTCAATCTGGAAGGCGGAATTTAACATATAATATATGAAAATCGTCTATCTCGACGAGACAAAGCCATCCATGAAGGCAAAAATTTGATAGGACATCGATGCGGGCATCGATACTGAAGAATCAGTTACATATCGATGGCTGATTTTTGATAGTTTTGGATAAGGATTCAATCCAAGAGCTCTCATTCATTGATGTTTACTATAAATAGGGATAGAGAGTAAGGGGTTAGGGGTATGAAAAATTTTGTATCTCCATTTGGAGAGGAGGGTTACTCTTAATTGAGAAGACCTTCCAAATTTGTAACTTTTTGTTACAATTAATAAAATAATTTTTTTCACCACTTTGAATTTTTCTTCTCTTTGTTGGATGATAAAGATAGAGATGAAGATTAATTTGGATGTTTGTTTTTATTATTTTCTCTTTTATTTCCCTTTATTGCTTATTAGTTTAGATTTATTTCCATGCTAGTAGTTAGATTTTATTTTCTTATTTAAATAGCCAAGAGGCTAGAACCCTCTTGCCTTAAATTTATTTCATGCTTATAGATTAGATTTATTTCATGTTTATAGAGTAAATTTATTTTTTTGTATTTAATTCTTATAATTTATTTTGTAGTTTATATTTTGCAATTTATTTTGTAATTAGATTTTAATTCTTACACTATTCACCTTGAGACTAGAACCCTCTTGGGTTTAGTTTTTCTTTTTATTTATTTTTATTTTCTTTGATTCGCCTTTAGGCTAGAACCCTCTATGGAATCACTCTTTTCTAAGAAGTGGGTTCAATTTTAGATTACTCATATATATCTTTAATTGAATCCACCATCTTTACTTTCTTGAATTTTATTTTTCATTCTTGATTTTTATTTGTTTCTTGATTTTTCCTTCTTGCCTTGTTGATCACATTTATTTTTTTATCACTTCCACTCTCAAATATATTCATTTACACAATCATTTTTATTCTCTCTATCTCTCCACAATCACACTTATTCTTCACTCCTATTTGTCACGCACATAACATAAGAACCGATTTATATTTTCTTCTACAAAACATCTTCCTCGTGGAATTGATAACTTTTTATACTATAACTTGACACGGTTGTGCACTAGCAACATTTTTGGTACATGTTTATGTCGTATCAAGTTTTTGGGAATTAGTTATTTTTTCTATTTATTTTACCTTTTTAGTTACATTTTTCCTTTTCCTTAAAAAAATTATAAAAATATTGTCATTTGTCAAATTGATAGAGTTATGTAATAATTGATTTATTTGATAAATTTTAAAATTTTCTAATTCCTAGTTTGTTATTTACTCAAGTTCACCTTTTATGATAACTCTAAATAAATTTCTTAAGAAATAATTTTTAAAGTAGTATACTTTACTTAAGCCTTAACTTAGATTTTTATTTAAAATAATGGAATTTATGCATGCTTAGCATAGAGTTGAAAATAATATTTCAAAGTGTCTTGATTTACCTATTTTTCAGAATATATATACATATACATATTGAAAAAAATAATAACATTACAAAAGAAGAGTGCGAAAAATAGGCACCAAAAGAAAGAAAAAAAGAAAAAAAAAACTCTTGAATTCAAGGTGATTCTATCTTATAAAGCCTAAGTTGACCGAGTAATTAAGCCCAAGGAGTATTTCCATACTTAATGACCTAAACCTAATTAGGTTGGGATCCATTGGCCCAAAACTCATTAAATGGTCACTTAGAAAGCCCGTTAAAGTAAAAAAAATCACCATGGAAGAAAGAGTTAAAAATAATAATAATAAACAAAAAAATTTAAAAAAAATACTAATAAATGTTTTATATATATATAGTTATATTTGTATATATGGTCTTGGAAAATATTTTAGATCAAGCAACTTAAAAATTATTTAAAACAAAGAGTTAGCATGTTCTTTTCAAAACTTTTAAATTAAATTTCTAAGTTTGGCTTAGTTTTGTATTGTTACAATGAGAAGATTTTCTAGAAAATTTACCTTAGAGTTATTTATAAAAATATTTTCTTGAGTAATAACTAGTTTTAATTAGATTGTCTAAAATTATCAAGTAAATTGAGTTATTCACTGACTTCTTTAATTTGGCAAGTTGACCGAATTTTGTGGATATATTCACTGCAAACTCTCACGAGACTACAACTCGTCTACTAGGGTAACCTAGGGGTTTAAAGCCTTGTTGTATGCACTAAATACAATCACGATTCCTATAAAAGTGAGTTAGGTTCTTTTTCTTTCTTTGCTAGAGGACTTGCAAAAGTTTAGATGTGGGGGTATTTGATAATCATATTTTATTATAATTTTATACCCTCATTATCTATTTTTAATGAATAAATATACCACTAATAATTGATTTCATCTTTAATTATAGGTTAATGAAGAATAAAGCCCAAGATATCTTCTCTCAACAAAAATCCATGAATTAAATGAAGAACACAAGCAATAGCCAAAAAGCTCTAGCCCAGAATCAAGCCGAGTAGCCTGTAGAAGCCGGAGAAAATAAAAAATCAAATATGAAAAAAATGTATCCAAGATAGTTGGCCGTAAAGAAACGATAATATCTCTCAATCCAGAAGGCGGAATTTAACATATAATATATAAAAATCGCCTATCTCGACGAGACGAAGCCATCCGTGAAGGTAGAAATTTGATAGGACATCGATGCTGGCATCGATACTGACGAATTAGTTACAGATTAATGGCTGATTTTTGATAGTTTTGGATAAGGATTCAATCCAAGGGTTCTCATTCATTGATGCTTACTATAAATAAGGGTAGAGAGTAAGGGGCTAGGGGTGTGAAAAATTTTGTATCTTCATTTGGAGAGGAGGGTTACTCTTAATTGAGAAGACTTCTAAATTTGTAACTTTTTGTTATAATTAATAAAATATTTTTTTCACCACTTTAAAAAAAATTCTCTTTGTTGGATGGTGAAGATGGAGATGAAGATTAATTTGGAGGTTTGTTTTTCTTATTTTCTCTTTTATTTCTCTTTTATTGCTTATTAGTTTAGATTTATTTCCATGCTTATAGTTAGATTTTATTTTCTTGTTTAAATAGCCAAGAGGCTAGAACCCTCTTGCCTTAGATTTATTTCATGCTTATAGATTAGATTTATTTTATGTTTATAGAGTAGATTTATTTTCTTGTATTTAATTCTTGCAATTTATTTTATAGTTTAGATTTTGTAATTTATTTTGTAGTTAGATTTTAATTTCTTATACTATTCATCTTGAGGCTAGAACCCTCTTGGGTTTAGTTTTTCTTTTTATTTATTTTTATTTTCTTTGATTCGCCTTTAGGCTAAAACCCTCTAGGGAATCACTCTTTTTTAAGAAGTGGGTTTAATTTTAGGTTACCCATATCTTTAATTGAATCCACCATCTTTACTTTCTTGAATTTTATTTTTTATTCTTGATTTTTATTTATTTCTTGATTTTTCCTTCTTGCCTTGTTGATCATATTTATTTTTTTATCACTTCCACTCTCAAATATATTTATTAACACAATCATTTTCATTCTCTCCATCTCTTCATAATCACACTTATTCTCCACTCCTATTTGTCACGCACATAACATAATAACCGATTTATATTTTCTCCTACAAAACACCTTCCTCGTGGGATCGATAACTTTTTATACTATAACTTGACAAGGTTGTGCACTTGTAATATTTTTGGTACATGTTTATGCCGCATCAAGTTTTTGGCGTTGTTGCCGGGGAGAGTGCTTAAATAGGATTTTATTTAATTTGGTTCTTTAACTTGTGTGTTTTTTGTGAAGGAACCGTTTGGAGCTTGAAGATCGCGGATTGGAGATCTAGAATTTGAAGGTTTGCTTTTGGGTAACTCTTCTTTCTAGAATTTTTAATTCCACCCTTTAGCTACTTCTTCACAATTAGAGACAATTAGGACTTATAAAAAAGATTTTATTTTTGTCGACCATAATAAAATCCACCCTCCACTTTGACATTTACTAACAAGATAATAAATTCAGACAAATTCCCCCCTTCTCATTTGTTTGATTGTTAACCCTAATTAAAAAAAGATTTTTATTTTTACCATATTTTTTAGTTGCTTTTAATTCATAGGGTTGCATTGCACATAGTTAGTAGGAATTCATCAAAGTGATTTGAGCATCTTAATTTGGCACACACTTAAAAATATTTTTAAGGACAAAACCACATAATCAAGATAAGGTGAGGGACTTCATCACCATTTCCTTAGCCCAAAAATCACTAATTCCTCACTACACCACCCAAGCCTAATAAAACTCATTAGACGTTGGCCCTAAGGATTCGAGCTCAATAAGGAACAAAGAATCCTTAAGTGAACCGGTTTAAGTTTTCTTGGATTAGTTGGTGTCTAAGGCAAGGTTTAGGGGTTGTGTAAAGCGCTCCATAAGGAACAAGGTACTTAATTGATTTCTGATCACCCTCTAATACTATCCTTACCTGGCTGACTACCCGGGTAAAACTTTAATCTTTTCACTTTAGGAGTTTTTGGTTAGGAGCTAGTCTAGTTGAGTTAGGCTAAACCCTAGAGTTAGAGTGATTAAAAAGTGATTGCTTTTAATTTGTTTTAGTTAAGATTTTTCTTTTTCTTCTCATAAAAAACTAATTTTTTTCTCCTTAAAAAATTGTTTTTGGTGTATGCAAATGTGGATTAGGGATAATACACATCGATTAATTCGCTTTGAACCAATCATAGAAATGACGTATCCTAATCCACCCATTCTTCAATATATATGCTATCCCATTAGGAATGTAATCCCCTTTTGCATTAGGCTCTCCGAGGCAAATGGAACTAACTTTGAGCTTCGACCATACTATATCAACATGCTTCCAAAATTGCTAGGGAATGAAACTGAAGATGCATATATTTTTATCTCAGAATTTGAGGAAATATGTATGATGATTAAAATGAGAGAATTAACTGAAGATACAGTCAAACTCATATTTATTCCTTTTTCCCTCAAAGATAAAGGAAAAAATGGCTATACAGCTTACCCATAAAATTCCATCAGGGTATATATCTCACGACGCCAAGTAGACGACCTCCATTGAGAAGCTCCAAGGCGAGGTGGCCCAACTAAGGGAGGAGGTTGGCCAACTCCAGCAAGGAATTTCCAAGCGGGACAACCACCTATCTCCTCTGGAGGGGGAGGTTGAGTCTGAGAGGTGTCTTAAGGTGACGGCTCCGGAGGATGGTCGATCGAGTCATCTCTCAGTCGAGCAACTAAAGCGGGACCGTGAGGAGGAGCGGTCGGCTCACCAGACGTCCACTGCAATCATTAAGGACCTGGAAGATCGGCTCACTCGCTTGGACTCGGAGCAGTATAAGGTGAAAGTGGTTGATGACTGGTGCCAAGGCTCCTTAGGAAAAACTGAGGTGACCTTGGCTTGCAAGGATGGGGTTAACTACCTATCCTCGCTACTCCCTCCTATCTCTCACCCCTCGCCTGACCGCCTTTACCCTCCCAAGTCTCTTGCTGCCTTGACCTCCTAAAGGAGATCAAGGCAAGTGGAGGGGGCTAGTACTGACGTTGGGTGACGATGATGACGAGTCAGGGGACGATCTCAGAGAAGTCCTTCCCGCTTCCTCTTCTTCCTCTCCCACCCTTACAGCCTCTGCAGAGGACCGCCCAAGCCCTACTTCCGGATCTGGTCGAGAAGCCTGAGGGCTTGTATCTTTTCTTTTCCTTTTGTAAATATTGATATGGATATTGTAATAAAGTATGTAATAAAATATGCTTGAAGTTTGGAATAAAGATCTGGATTTTTGCTCTCATTCGGGAATTTGCCTTTATTTATTCCTCATTTTTACTTTGGTTGTTGGCCATTCTAATCTAGCTGATAGAATAAGTGGTGATTATCATGAGTCGGTCGTGTTGGGATGACCCGAGTGTTGAGCGGTCGGGACAATCGGCTCGTTTTATGCCTTTTGTTAGCAAGATGTCCAGGTCTTTTTGTCGAGAAAGTCCAGCAGGTTGGAATGCCCAGGAACCTAGGTCTTTCGGCAAAGCGACAACCCGAAGGTTGGGTGCCTAGGTCTTAATGAGGATGCCTAGGTCTTGAAAGTACCCTAGAGGGGGTGAATAAGGTAAAGCTAATCTAATCCGGTTACGATGCCAAATTAAAATTTATAAAGCAATATCCTAGCAATATGATATACAAAAAATATGCAAGGATAAACAATGAGACAATAGGTGATATAAAAACAAGTACAAGATGTAAAGTAAAATAGTGCACCAAATACAATCGCAAATACAAGATACGGTAATGGAGTTCGTCAACCCTTAACCTACGTCTTTGCTCCTCACTATCACTCAAAAACTTACACAAAAATGGTTTCCAAAGTTCACCGATAACTTTTACAATACACACGATATCAATCACACAAACCACACTTCTCGAAGTGTTGGACTACCCGTGTCAACTACCTCAAGTGTTTGGAATTATAACCTCACACTAGGATTTACAACCAAACCACTCCTCTTGGAATTAACACCGGTCTTTCCCAACCACTCCTTTAAATATCCTTGTGTATTACAACGTGTTTAAATAATAAGTGCAAATAAAGGACTTTATTCTCTAAACAGATGAGAACGAAAGATAGATCTCTCTTAATGAAACACTATCACAACCCAATTTATACTAGATATGAAATATTAAAGCTCAAGTGGGTGTGCATGTAAAAAATGAGTAAAACGAAATCAAACACAAATAAATTTAGTATATATATGAGAATCAAAATATATATTAGCTAAAAAAGTGTTTAGAAAACTTCTCCAAAACAATGAGAGATAAAGATTTGAAGATGAAGGTCTCAAAAATGAAATTGATATCATTCTCTTTATAAAACTCTTTTTTAGACAAACAAACACACTTGATCTTCTTCAAAAACGTGGAACAAACTGGTGAAACTCTCTTATATTTTTCAAATAAGTATTAAGGACTATTTATAACCTCTCAACCAAATAAAATAAAAAACTAGTCGTTACCAAATAAAAACATGACCAGCCGACTGATAAACACAACTGGTCAAGTATGTTACCATTCGGTCGACTGAATCTAGTGGTTAGTCGACTGATCGACTGAAATAGTTGTTACTGTAAAAACAACTTCTGCCCAGTCGACTGAAGTCTGACATAACATATACCTGAATTTACCTAAAAAGTTAATTTTCTAAATTCATTTTAAACAGCAGAACAACTTCAAAAATAGTAAAAACTTGGGAGAACATTTATACATATAAAAATAAACATGTTAGAAAAAGAATTTCTAAAATAGCACTTCCCATTTGTGAAACCTCATTATTTTGCAAAATCATCATAAATACGAAATCGTTAGGTAATTGATTCTCATGAAAGCATTTCAATAGGTTTTAAAATACTTTTAAATGGATTAATAGACTTTAGAAAAGATGTAAAATAGTATCATTAAGTCTATAATCTGAAAACACGTTATCTTCCCAAATATATGTATAATGCGATAAATATAAATATATTTATATGGCTAAACTTACAAGGCAAAAAATAATGAAAGCGATAAATCAAAATAATGTGTATGTGTATGGTTTGAGCTCTAATATAAACACATAAAGTAAAAACCTAAACAACAGACACTATACCCAAGCTAAGAATCTTCATGAAGCTTGATCTTGGTAGCAGGAATGAAGCGCGATAGTGTGCCTTTGACTTGAATAGCAAAGGCTTCATTCCAAATTCCTACGACCTCCAAGAATATCATCATTAAAGTGCAAATCCATCCATCCTCCTTTTATGATGCTTGTCTAGGAAACCTAGTGAGCAAACACAAATACTAGAAAATGATGTTAGGAATTATTTGTTAATCATTAAAAATAAATTAGATAATAGGCTCGTAAACATGAGACGTAACAGGTATTTTTGGCAAAATGACAACCTGAAGGTTGGGTGCCTAGGTCTTAATGAGGACGCCTAGGTCTTTTTGGTAAAATGACAACCCGAATGTTGAGTACCTAGGTCTTAATGAGGATACCTAGGTCTTTTAGCAAATGACATCCCGAAGGTTGGGTGCCTAGGTCTTAATGAGGACGCATAGGTCTTTTCGGTAAATGATAACTCGAAGGTTAGGTGCTTAGGTCTTAATGAGGATGCCTAGGTCTTTTTAGCAAATGACAACCCAGAGGTTGGTAGCCTAGGTCTTAATGAGGACGCCTAGGTCTTTTCGGTAAATTAACAACCCGTAGGATGGGTGCCTAGGTCTTAATAAGGACGTCTAGGTCTTTTCGGCAAATGATAACCCAGAGGTTGGGTGCCTAGATCTTAATGAGGACACCTATGTCTTTTCACCCTGCTATGGTGGTCAAGTTGTAGATGCGGGAGCCGACCGAATGGTAGGTGTGCCTTGGGGGTTTACCCTGAGAAGTTATCAATGGCGTAGGATTCTTACATAGATTTGGCACTATGAGAGTGCGACACAAGTGTCATATTCAAAAGGATTTCGTTTATAATGAATAAAATTTTGTACAGGATTATTGAAAGTATTTTTTAAGATACTCAATATTCCATGGGTGTTGCAAGATTCTTCCATCCGGGGCTCTTAACCGATAAGTGTCTGCTCGCAACTCCTCAAGGATTGTGTACGGGCCTCCCAGTTAGGAGCCTGCTTGCCTCTTCTGGCATCTTTGTCAAAAGCGGCTTTACGGAGGACGAGGTCATCGGTGCTGAACCTCCTGGTAAGTGGCCCTAGCGTTCTTCAGTCCAAATGACATCATCTTGTAGCAATAGGTCCCTTCGTTGGTGATAAAGGAGGTCTTCTCCTGGTCATGTTCCGCCATGAAAATTTGGTTGTAACCGGAGAAGGTGTCCATGAAGCTAAGCAGCTCGCCCCGCACTCTTATCAACCAGCTGATCGATTCGAGGTAGGGGTTAGCTATCTTTGGGGCAAGCTTTATTAAGGTCGGTGAAGTCTACACACATCCTCCATTTGTTCAGTGCCTTCTTTACCAACACCGCATTGGCCAACCATTCTGGGTATTAGACTTCCTGAATGATACCAGCTCTAAGGAGCTGTTTGACTTCGTCGACAGCTACCTTCTGTCGTTCAGGAATGAGATGTATCTTCTTTTGTCGCACAGGCTTAGTGTGCCTATTGATAGCCAGCTCGTAGCTTATCACCTCGGGGGAATCTCTGGCATATCTTTAGGCCCCCAGGCGAACACTTCAACGTTTGCCTACGAGAATTTCATCAACGCCCCTTGCAAGGCTCCACTAAGCTGGATCCAATCTTGACCATCTTTTACCCTTCTCGGTTGATTGGTAACTCCTGGAGCTCTTCCACCGATGTCGTCCTCTATCGCTCCGTTGCTTTTCCCATCTGGAGGCATGTTTTCTTAATAAACAAGGCCTCTTACATACCCTTACCCTTGGTCGAGTGCAGGTAATAGGACCTGGCCTCTTTCTGGTTGCTCCTTGCAACCCTAACTCCGTTAGGAGTAGGGAATTTAATCATCTGGTGGTTGGTTGAAGGGATGGCCTGCAAAAGATGGAGGATGGTTCAACCCAAGATGACATTATGGGCTGACTTAAGATTCATCACCAGGAATTAGATTTGGATGGGTGGATTGCCTGGGGTACTCTCCGACCATTAAGGGTATAGTGACCATCCCTTCCGACAAGAGAGCTTGGCTAGTGAATCCAATAAGGGGGCCTCTATAGGGGAGCAGCCGAGATTTGTCGATGCCCATCTGGTTGTAGGCATCGACATACAGGATGTCCACCGAGCTTCCCGTGTCGACCATAATCCTCTTCACTTGGAAGCCGTCAATCCCAACTATTATGACAATTGGGTCATCATGAGGCATCTCGACGCCCTTCAGGTTGGCGTCTCCAAAAGAGATGAGCTCCTCCGTTCTCAACCTCTTATCACACCGGTCAACCCCGCTATCTTGGCATACCTCTTCCGGGCGTTGTTGGATGACCCTCCGACAGTGGGGCCACCACTGATCATGTTGATGACCCCCTTATGGCTGGACTCTAGGGGGTTAGCTATCTTGGCAATGGTCAAAGATGAGACAACCGTGAGTGGGATCTCCTATCTGCCTTGGCTGGTACAGCTTCCCTCCGGTCTCTTTGGGAGACAAGCTTCTTCAGGTATCCTCTCTGGATCAGATCCTTGATGTATCTCTTCAGGATATAACAATCGTTGGTGAGGTGGCCTTGATCTCTATGGTAGCAGTAATACTATCGGGTATCTCGATTCCATAGATCCGACCTCATCTTGGGAGTGGGCTCATTAAGGTGCCCCTCCTTTTGGACTATGGCAAGAGCTTCTGTAAGGGAGGTGTTGAAGACAGTGAGAGCGGGCCTCAGCACCGGGTCCCTCCTTTTGTCCCTCTTGTAGGACCTATTTGAGCAGGAGTCGACTCTCGGGGGGTCTCTCGAGAACTCCTGTTTCGCTGGGAGGGCTCTCGCTGACTCTATTGTCAGTGTCGTCACTGGTATTACTACAGGTGTTGGTGGTACAGGTGGTTCTAGTGTTGTTGCTGGTGCGGTTGCTGCTACTATTGAGGTCATGGCCGTGAAGGTCTTTGTGGTCCTGACTACCATCTTATAAGCTCGGTCATCCTTCATGTCCATATACCCATGAGCTTTGACCAACAGCTGTTCATAATTAGTGGCTGACTTCTTTGCAAGTGAGTCGGCCAATTCATTATTCTGCAAGCTGATCAGAAGAGCGGACATAGCAACTGCACTCCCCGGGTCATTAACCTCCAGCCTATTCACTTGGAACCCCTTGAAGTAGTCTTGAAGGCTCTCTCTGGGCTCTTGCCTCGTCTGGATTAACACATGAGGGGGCAGATTCTGGTTGATGCTAGCTAAAAAGTGATGGATGAACTTCCGGTTGAGTGGCTGGAAGCTTCTGATGGACTTCTTCTCGATGACGTTCCGCTAGAACTTGGCACAACCTGACAGAGTGATGGGGAAGCATCAGCAAATAATTGCTTTCGATGCTTGGAGCATGCTTATCACATCATAATAGTTCTAGACATGCTTGGAGTGGTTTCCTTCTCCCTTGTACTTCTTCACATGAGGCATCTTGAACTTCTCACATGGGGCATTCATGAGGTCATAGGAAAGAGGGGCGTTCCTTACGATGGCTTCTGCGATCGGTCTATACACCCGATCGTATCTAGAGGTCCCCACAGTAACTGAGGGGGTTGTAGAAGCACGATGGTGGGGGGAGAGTCTTAGAGACTACTCTCCTAGTGCGATTCCTAGGGTGACCAAGGCTAGGGCTCTCACCGGTGACTTCAGGATCAGGGAGGAGACATCGACGAGGTTCTTCGGGGTGAGTCAACCGATGTAGCGGTAGGGTCACGTACTCGATGCAACCCCTCTGCTACTTGGCAAAAGCATGCAAAGTCTGTGGTGGGATTATTTGTTGTGCTCTAGAAGGGGAGTGAGTCCCCAATCGCTGGTCTTCAGAAGGCGGGGGGACGGCGAAAGTAGCTTACTGTGACTGTAGAAACCGACTGAGGAGCTTGTTGGTGAAGGTAGCTAGTTGATGTTAGAGGGATTGAGAGATCTTCTGAGTCATTTCTTCAAGCTGAGCTTGAGTAACATAGTTCTGGTGTGGTTCTCCAGGGTAAGACTGATCAGCCCTATACTCAGAACCAGACATACTTGCTCGAAAAAGAAAGAGGCACCATGGTGGATGCCAAACTGTTGATGTTAATAATCACACATATAATAAAATAGGGATGAGGTTGATTAGAGGCCGCTAACTTCTTCGAATATCTAGTTTTGAGTTGAGTAGTTTTTTCCTGCACAAATAGTAACTCGTAAGAGGACGGTGACTAGCTTTCCCGTTGTTCCTCTAACGACCAAATCAGTGATGGACTTGAGTGGGAAAGTGATGAACTATGTGAGTTCTTAAGTGTAGTGGAGTGGAGAAGAATTCTGAGAAATTGCTTATCCTATTGCTAAAAATAGTACTCCTATTTATAATGATGGTAAATGAGTAGAATGGTAATTTTGGTTGAGTATGGGATGACGACCACGTTAGTATCTGCTTTATAGGTGTTGGTCGATGAATGGAGGAGGGGTCACCTTAGTATTTAATGTGAAGTGATCGGGGGTGTGGCGGTGCCAGCATGGTCTGTTGTGTCATAAAGACTTTTGGGAGTAGAGGAATGATGGCGTCTACTAAGCATCTAATGCGACGTTGACGCGCTGTCAACGGGGAAGGTTCGAGGTAAAATTCGTCCTTCGGCTTGTAGCGAGGGATGTCGAGAAGTAACGCCTTTCGAGTCGACCCTACAAGGTGTCGAATAACTGGTCGAGTGGGCTCATGGCGAGTCTTCTTCGACAAGAGGACCGACAAGTACCGCCATTCGAGTCAATCTAAGGAGATGTCAAATTGGCGAGTCAGCTAAGTCAGGATTGTTGGTGGTGTTGACCGTCAATTTGATTTGAGCGGTGCATGTAGGGGGGACACTTGTCCGTTGCTGGCAAATGACCATACTTTGGCTACTAGAAACACCATAACAATAACGATAACATTTTCCTTATAAAGATAAAATTAATAAATACTAACTAATTAGTTATTAGTTATACTATATCAAATATACATTTCCTCATTCATTTAAAAATTCAAAAATTTTCAAAATAAAATATCATGTAATTAGGCTATAATTTCGTAAAGATAAATAGGAAAATTTTAAAACTAATCTCTAATTATCATTATTCAAAAAAATTTATAGTATGAAATTAAATTTTTTTTATTTAGCAATTAAAATTGGTTATTTAGTATACTTACGTGATTTTATAAATTATAAATCCCCATTTAGTTTGAATTTCCTCTCAAATTAAGTTAACAGATTGCTACTAATGCTGTCAAAATATTTACACTGCACTTATTAATTTTATAGACTAATAATATTTTATATACTAATGTTATCAAAATATTTACACTGTACTTATTAATTTTATTAATAATATTTTTATATACATTATAAAAATAATAAATATAGTAGATGAGTACAAAAATAAATAGCTACACTTTAACACCCTAAAATTTTAGCTTTTTAAACTTCAACCCTGAAGCTTTATTTACTTGATACCCCACATCCTTTTTTTTGGTATAATTAAAAAAATACTAAAAAATACAAAATATAGAATATTTTTTGGTGTGCTAGTTTTAAGTTTTATAAATTAGCAAACAATAACCGAAGAAATTTAAACCAAAAAATATAATTAAAAATATAAAAAAATATAAAACATAAAATAATTTTTTAAGTGTGCCAGATTTAAGTTATATAAATCAGCAAGCAATAATTGAAAAGATTTAAACTGAAGAATTTAACTAAAAAGTACAAAATATATAGTATAAAATAACCAATGAATATAGTACCTAAAAATTCGATGGTATAATTAGATAATAATAGTTTTAATACAAATAAAATTTGAAAATTATCTAAAACCAAAAGTAAAGAAAAATTCATGCGACACATACCAAGTAATTTCACTCAAATTTAAAATTAGTTAAAAACAAAGTTGACGAGAATGATACTTTCAATATGAGTTCAAATTAAAAACAAAATTGAACATGAATAGTGAAAAGACTGTGGTCGAGTCGAATCGGAGATTTTTGGTGCCAGAAGCCAACGAACATGAACATGTAAATGCTAGATCCTCTTCCTCTAATCCGCTAATTGTTTTTCAGAATTTTGGCCAATTCTCGTATATAATCATAGATTCATGGATCTCTATGTCCTAATTTACTTTCTAGGGAATTATTGATCGGTTTTTATGGACTTATATGTGAGATTTTGAGGAAATTTTAAATCTTTTCTTCAAATTTATGGGAAATTGCATATGGGTTTTGCATGTAATAGCATCACATATAGATCCAAGTTCAATTTCTTAAGGGCTGAGTTTTTCTACAAAATTAACTTGGATCTAGAAATTAATGTGACAATCATTCTTACAATTTAATTATATTATTCTCGTTATTATGTTGCATAGTGAACTAATCATTTTTATGAAGTAGTCATTTATTGTAAAACCCTGAAATCTTTTTATAATGAAATATGTGAATTAATAGTAATAAATATTTCTTTGGTGATAAATAATCATAT
>BQKN01059051.1:0-28693 GCA_022839385.1 Asparagus kiusianus | reverse complement strand
CTTTGTTTTATTTTGATTTTCATTGTAAGCCGGATCTTATAAAAAGATCGGATCTCTTTGTAACGCATAAAGTTGTTAACTGAGTGCAATGGAATCGATAATGAAGAAAGATCCAACTTTTCCCGCGAACAAGGGGCAAGCTCCTGTATCCAGTTTCTCGAAACCCGATGCTGGACTATTGGCCGACATGTTGGCCGAACAGACTTCGGGAGGAACTGTGAGACCACTCTTTGGGAGTGATTCCTTCACAGGTATATTTCCGATTTCCTCTTTTCTTTACTTGTCTAAATTTCCATTTTGACTAATAAAGAAGTGTAACTATAGGACCAGGCGCTGTACCTGATACTGCTATAGCTTCGGGCGTTTTCCCACCTCCGCCTAGTACGACTGATTTGCCCACGGGGGTTGATATACCCTCCATGACCATTCCTGTCGTTACTTCGGAATCTGTCGAACCTCAACCCGAAGGGACTTCCGTCGGCATAGGTATACCTCGAACTTTCCCTTTGGGTCTTTTGATTGTATTCGACAGTTTCTTGATCTCCACACTGCTGCTTGTAGGCTCTCGATCATCTCTTTATGAGCGCGTCCACACTCTTCTGGCCGATACCGATCCAGACAGAGACATCTTCCGTATGGACCTTGGCTTCTTTACGGCCTTTTACAATGGCATGATCGAGAAGCTTCTTCACAAAGAATGCTGTTTCGATCAGTTCAGGCGTTCCTTTTCTCGTCACATGATGATGATGAGAGAAGAGGGACATCCCGAATTGGCCGATTCCTTCACTGCCGAATTCGCTGTTCTGGAGTCAGAGATTCGAGAGCTGAGGGATTTGAAGGCTGGTGGAGCTTCGTCTTTTGTATCCTCTCAGATGGAGGATAGGCTGACACAGTGGCATGACCTGAGATCTTCCATCGGCAGCGAGCTTCGATCACGTGAGCATTCTGTTGTGCAGCTGATGGCTTCCCTGGCGAGGAAGGATGCTAGCAGAGCCGAGCTACTCAGCTCCTTGGATTCCACCCGTGAAGAGATAGCTAGGCTGAAGGATGCTTTGAGGCATGCCGAGGAGTCCGCTACTCTTATCGCCGAGGACCTGGCTGGATTAGAGCGTTCTCGCGAGTGGACGCTCGATAAGCTGGGATCGACACAGGAGGGATTGATGAAACTACAGACTGAAGCCACGGAGGTCTTGAGCAGTTTCGAGGATTCTGTCCGAGCTAGCATGCAGGCGGAACTCGAGCAGAGCTACATGGACAGGCTCTCTAGTTTAGAGTCCCATGTTCTCAGCCGTCAGCTGCCTTCGGGCTAATGAACTCTTTGTTGTATGCTTTTGGCTTGATACAGCTTCCGCATTTTGCTTCTGTATTGGTACACCCCCAGCCCTCAATGTTGTGACTCTGAATACACAGACTTCACCATTTTTATAGGGAAAAGGGCACCCCGCACCGTGTATTAGGCGATGACTTATCCCTTCTTAGGCTTCGGGATAAAATTCCCCAGGTTTAGACCCTGGTATCTTTTTTTGATCGGCGAAAGATTTAAACCGGCAACACGTGTTAGGCGATGACTTATCCCTACTTAGGATTCGGGATAAAATTCCCCAGGTTTAGACCCTGGTATCTTTTTTGATCGGCGAAAGATTTAAACCGGCTATACGTGTTAGGTATAGACTTTGGGATTATTGGCAAACCCCCAGCCCTCAACGGGTTTGACATGTCTTTACCGATTACCGTTTGAATCGGGCTAGCATGCGAATTGTCTAGGTCCGTTTCGCATGTAACGTTGTGCCAAAAGAGTTAACTCTTTTAGTGCTACGATATTGAATACGTAGACTTCGTCTTTCCTACGGGAATAGACTACCCGGCAACGCGTGTTAGGCGTTGACTTCATCCCTGTCTTTTCTGAAAGCAAAGTCAGAGGAAAGTGCTATGATTTTGAATACATAGACTTCGTCTTTCTCACGGGAAAGACTACCCGGCAACGCGTGTTAGGCGTTGACTTCATCCTTGTCTTTTCTAAAAGCAAAGACAGGGGAAAAGGTGCTATGATTTTGAATACATAGACTTCGTCTTTCTCACGGGAATAGACTACCCGGCAACGCGTGTTAGGCGTTAACTTCATCTCTGTCTTTTCTAAAAGCAAAGACAGGGGAAAATGGGAGAGGAAGAATTTTATATTCTATCTCCCAGCATTGAAGAGGAAGAATTTTATATTCTATCTTCAATTGGAAAGGAGGCTCAATGGGAGAGGAAGAATTTTATATTCTATCTCCCACTGCTGAAGAGGAAGAATTTTATATTCTATCTTCAGTTGGAAAGGAAACTCGGGGTGGGATCTCCACCCCCAGAATCCGAAAGGTGAAACTAGGAGTGGGATCTCCACTCCGAGAATCAAAAAGTTCAAACGACCTTAACTTTTATAGTTTTGGTCATTTGAATCTGAAGAGGAAGAATTTTATATTCTATCTTCAGCAGGAAAGGAAACTCGGGGTGGGATCTCCACCCCCAGGATCCGGAGGATGAAACTAGGAGTGGGATCTCCACTCCGAGAATCAAAAAGATTCGGATAACCCTAACTGTCGTAAGGTTTGGTTACTCGATTTGAAAGTGGACCTCTCGCTCATTGAAGGAATCGAGAGGGGATTTTGGTTGTGGCCCTAACTGTAGTAAGGTTTGACCAGTTGGGAGATTTGAGACGATCCTAACCGTAGGAAGGTTTGATCGCTCGATTTGAAAGTGGACCTCTCGTTCATTGAAGGAATCGAGAAGGGATTTTGGTTGTGGCCCTAACTGTAGTAAGGTTTGACCAAATGGGAGATTTGAGATGATCCAACCGTAGGAAGGTTTGATCGCTCGATTTGAAAGTGGACCTCTCGTTCATCGAAGGAATCGAGAGGGGATTTTGGTTGTGGCCCTAACTGTAGTAAGGTTTGACCAAGTGAGAATTGTGTGGTGGGGACGATGAGTCGTCAAACGCCACTGAAAGTTTTGTGAGGGAAGATTGATCAATCGAATGATTAGATCTCATCTCAGCAAAAGAGTGCTTGTGAGGTTTAGAGTCTGACAAACAAGAACATTCGGAATTCGAATGTGGATTTCTTGTTCATCTTTCTTACAGCGACTGGGTTATCCCTAAGAATATCCCAATGTGATATTCTTCCGGGAACTTCCCAGTACATCACAATTTCCTGAGGATACTAAGGATGGTATCTTTTCAGGAATTTGCCATTTATTGGCGCGGCGACCGGGTTATCCCTAAGAATATCCCAATGCGGTATTCTTCCGGGAACTTCCTGGTACATCAAAATTTTCTGAAGATACTAAGGATAGTATCTTTTCAGGAATTTGCCATTTATTGGCATCATAAGCCGGTCACCATCTTTGGTGACTAGGCGATAGGCGCCGTTCGAGTAAACTGTTTCTACTACGAACGGTCCTTCCCATTTGGGTTCAAATTTGCCTTTCTTCTTGGAGTTAAGGATCATAGGACGTCTTTCAGTTAAGACCAAGTCCCCTTCCTTAAAACTCCTTTGTCGAACCTTTTTGTCGAAGGCACGAGAAATTCTAGCTTGGTAAAACTCAATATGCTGCTGAGCTTCCAAGCGCTTTTCATCGAGCATCTCGAGTTCTTCAAGGCGTTTCTGATGTTGTTCCTCGGTCGTCATCTGGGTTGCAAGAGCGATCTGAAGAGATGGAATTTGGATTTCTAAAGGGAGAACGGCTTCACATCCGTACACCAATGAATACGGGGTTGCGCCAGTCGGTGTACGCACCGTAGTGCGATAGGCCCATAGAGCCGCACCGAGCTTGTCATCCCAGTCCCTCTTGTTACTCTTCACAAGTTTCGACAAGAGCTTTATGATAGTCTTGTTGAAGGCTTCAGCTAATCCGTTTGCTGTGGGATTGTAAGCCGTTGACGAGATATCCTGAATTTTGAATTTCTCGCAGAACCTTATGAAGGCGTTGCTGATAAATTGAGGACCGTTGTCATGTATGATTCGTCTGGGAACATCATGCCTGTAGATGATATGGTGCTTGATGAATGCAATGACGTTGCTCGTCTTAACTTCTCTGAGTGGAACTGCTTCAGCCCATTTGGAGAAGTAATCAGTGATTGCCAGGATGAACCGGTCACCTTTGACTGAGGGGGGATTGATAGGACCAACAATGTCCATTCCCCAAGTCTCAAACGGCCACGACATCACCGAAGGATGTAGATGCTCCGGAGGTTGGTGCATATAATTCGCATGTACTTGACATGCGTGACACTTTCGGGCGTACGTGATTGCTTCACTCATCATGTGAGGCCAGAAATATCCCATTCTTCTGATGCGATCATAAAGCTTGGGGCCAGGTTGGTGTGCACCGCATTCTCCTTCATGTGCCTCTCTAAGGACTTCTTCAGCTTCCTTGGTTGATAAGCAACGTGCTAGCAGCCCATCGTACCCCCTGCGGTACAGCGTTCGATTCTCCGTATTATAGTAGAATCTTGGCGCTCTTCGTCTGATTGACTCTCTCTCCTTCACGTCTTCTGGCAAGATTCCATACAAGACGTAGTCGATAATGGGGAAACGCCAATCTCGGGGTTCGAACTCAGCCTGAGTTGTGTGCACCTCCTGAACTTCCTCCTCTTTGTCCTCTTCATCGAAGAGTGGCACCAGGAGTTGATGAGTTCTTACCGTGACAAATTGTTCTGTCCCGGGCGGCTGTGCCAGAGATACGGCTAAAGCTGCTAACGCATCTGCGTAGGTGTTCTGTAACCGCGGAACGTGCTCGATGAAGAACCCTTCAAACGACTCCGCTAGCTCCACCGCCATCTTGTGATATGGGATTAAATCCTGACTTCGGACTTCATATTCCCCTTGGACTTGTTTAACTATCAGTTGAGAATCACCGAAAGCTTCGAGATACTCAACCCCCAGCTCTTTGGCGAAGTTGAGCCCTATAATCAATGCGTTATATTCTGCTGCGTTATTCGAGCATGGCTCAGTTAACGAGTAGGCTCGGGGCATCACATGTTTTCCCGGGGAAACTAAGACAACTCTAACTCTGGAGGAGACCTTAGAACATCCAGGAGTACTTATGACATTAGCTGCTCGTGAAGCGCCGTCGAAGTACAAATGCCACACTTGTTGGTGCGAAGTTGCGTTGACTTCGTGGGTTTCATCAGGTAAATCATCATATATCTCGGCGGTGTCCGTGGTTAGATTAGCTGCCAGGAGATCACAGATGGCTTGCCCTTTTACTGACTTCTGCTGTTTGAAGTACAGATCGTATTGGGACAAGAGTAAAGCCCATTTTGCTAACCGCCAACTCATGGAAGCTGGCTGAGTCATGAACACTCGGACTGGGTTAACCTTGGAGATGACATAGATGGTCTGTCCGACCAAATAATGCCGCATCTTTTGGATGGCGAACACTAGAGCGAGGCATTCTCTCTCAATCATAGGATATCGAGATTCCACGCCTACCATGGTTCGGCTTAAATAATACACCGCCTGCTCGTGACCGTTATCGTCATCTTGTGCAAGCAATGCACTCAATGAGTGGCTCGTCGCCTTGATATAGATCAAGAACGGTTTGCCTGATTTCGGTGCAACGAGTATGGGAGGTTTCGAGAGATATTCTTTAATACTCTCGAATGCCTTTTGACAAGCGTCGTCCCACACGAATGACACGCCCTTCTTTGTGAGCCTGGAGAACGGTTGGCATTTCCTCGAAAGGTTCGAGATAAACCGACGGATATAAGCCAATCGCCCTTGCAGTCCTCTGAGCTCTTTGAGGTTTCCCGGAGGTTGTAATTCATTGATCGCCTTCACCTTATCAGGGTCAATGTGAATACCTTTGGTGGTGACGACGAATCCCAGGAATTTGCCACTAGCCATTCCGAGGAAAGACTTGGTGGGATGCATCTTCAATTGATGGGCCCGCATCAAGTCGAACATGGTCTTCAAGTCTTTAATGTGATCATTCTTATCACGACTTTTCATGACCAAATCGTCCACGTAGCACTCGACAGTCTTTCGGAGATGCTCCTGAAAGATCTTCGACATAGCTCGCTGATATGTAGCACCTGCATTCTTCAAGCCGAAGGGCATGACTGTGTAGCAGAAAACGCCGAGAGGTGTTCGGAACGCGGTGTGCTTTTCATCATCTGGATGCATCTTTATCTGGTTGTAACCAGAGAAACCATCCATAAAGGACATCCTCTCAAACCCGCACGTGTTGTCGATGATAACATCCGTGATGGGGAGAGGAAAATCATCTTTTGGACAGGCTGCATTGAGATCCCTGAAGTCGATGCATATCCTGATCTTCCCGTTCTTCTTAAGGACCGGGACAATATTGGCAAGCCATTCGGGATGTTGCTCCTCCCGAATGAACCCTGAGTCAACGAGCTTTTTAACTTCAGCTTCGATTGCCTCCATCATTTGCGGACGAAACCGTCTTTGTTGTTGTTTGACAGGTTTAACATCCGGCTTAATATTGAGACGAAGCACCGCTACGTTTGGGTCGAGACCCGGCATGTCTTCATAATTCCAGGCGAACACATCGATGTACTCCCGGATAAGAGAGATTAACTCTTCTTTCTCCTCGGGTACGAGGCTGTCACTAATGAATATCGGCTTCGGATTTTCTTCGCTTCCCATATTCACCTGGACTACTTGGTCTTCGGTAGGAGGTTCTCTCTGCTCGAACCGATCGCCGTACTGCATGTTTAAGTGATGAACCCATGGGTCTTCCCATGTCGGCATCTCATCATCTTCTTCTATTGTCGCTGGATCAACTGAAACCATATTCAACATTAGCCTCTTAAACATCTCACCAAGACTAGCGTCGGAATCCCAACCCGAAGAGTCAGAAGAGTATCCGCTTCTAGCCTTGTTAGCAATTTGATCGATGATTTGCCAGCCACACTCGTCGTCTGATGAGACATAGCCTAAACCTCTTTTATGGCGATAATAATCATCGGGTTTTCCTTTTGGTACATAGGCCATCCGAGGTGGAACTCGCGGACCTCGACCAAAGAAAAGACCCTCTCCAAGCTTGAAGTCATACCCATGCTTTCCATCATACCACGTGCTTTCGCGTCATATCTGAATAGATGTGGAGCAGGTTTATCGTCGTCGTCCTCTTCTTCCATGAAGTGGTCGGGTATCGGAGATTTTCTTCCTTTGCCGTAGACGACCTCCTTTCCACCCCCTATCCCTGCAGGGATGACAAGTGTCATTCCGCATGGATCGTGTACCTGCTTCTTTATCAAGCAAAATGATTGAAGAGGCATATACAAATCAGGGTTAGCATAGAGTTCGTTAGTGATATCATCGAGACCCGTCGAGTACTCTAAATCATCGTTTATTGATAGTTCTTCGGCAAGTTGCCAATTACAACTATCCTCCGATGATTTATCATCGTCAAGATTGATTACAATGGGTACAATGTCATTTAAAATAAAACCGCCATCATAATCAAACCCTGGTTCGGTATCAGCTTCATCTCCGCTGTCCGTTCCTTGGGCCGATGGTTCAGTATCGGATTCAGCACTGTATAAAAGGGAATCAGTGAAATAATTCTCCAATCCCTTGAACGGTTGCTTATCCGCGACCACCGTCTTGACTTCATTATTTGTGCCCACATATTTGAGGCATTGATGCAGAGTTGACAGGACTATAAGGTTACCGTGGATCCAAGGTCGACCCAACAGTAAGTTATAGGATGTTTCCGCGTCAATCACATAGCAAGTAACTTCCGACTTCAAATCCCCGATCTGGCACTTGATTCGGATTTTCCCCAAGGGTTTGGACCCACTGGTGTTGAATCCGTAAATCGTGGTGCCAGTGGAAGCTAATTTGCTAGTCGGAATTCTGAGATGATGCATCAATCGGAACGGCATGATGCTAACAGTGGAACCCGGATCGACTTGGATCCGGTTGACTACGCTGGAGCCAATATGCCCGGTGAAGTACAAGGGCCGATCATGCTTTGAGCTCTTTGTCTGCATATCTTCTTTGGTGAACGAGATGCAGGGGAAATGGTGCGCCGCGAGATTGCAATGTTGCACCGACGACTCTGGTTCTTCCGGAGATGGTTTGATTCGAGTCAAGAAGGCTTCAGAGTCGCTCAAGGCCTCTTGTAACGCTTTCCTTGTCTCCTTTGAAAGACGCAACAACTCGTATAGGGTTATGCGAGCCGGGATGTTGGCCAATTGCGCCATGATGTCGAAATGGGGAGGAGAGCTCGTATTTCCCGGTTTGTCTCTCCCAATCGGATGATTGAATCGAGACTGCCTCGGGTTTTGAGCTTCTTGACGTAGAGGCTCTTTTCCTTTCTCCTTCTGTGGGGCTTTCTCCACGGCTACCGGCGTTGGGGGAATTGCTAGAATTCCCAGTTCAGCCAGCGTCTTGGAAGGAGGGGTTTTGGTACCCAATTGCTCGGAAGCATCCGGGTATTTGTAGTGATATTCGTTCCCGCTTCGGGTTGGAAAGGCCTCCTGCTCGTCTTCAGAAAGCAGAAAGGTCGGAATTATTTCATCATCCTTTCCCGGAATAGCGGTAGTACCGTAACAAGATTTGCCTTTTCGCTTCGACCTCTTCTTTTTGGATGAGGTCCCACTCCATTGTTCATCGGTGATCAAGTCTGGATGCACCCACAGAATTTCACCATTCGGGGCTGTGTGTGGCACTAGTCCTTTTTGGCGCTGCTTATGGGGATCATCATTCACCGTCTTTACCGATGCATTTGCTACTGATTCATGTTGGAACCAGCTCGAGGGAACAGACCCAAAGCTAATGGATACCGCATTCGCACCCACTTTCTTCTCCTTGGGTTGCTTCATGGTGATGACCCCTACATCAATAAGAGCCTGGATTTTATCTTTGAGAGCGTAGCATACATTGGTAGGATGGTGCACCGCTCGATGAAATGCGCAGTATTTCGGATCATTGACTCTTTTGGCATCTTCTTGATCCTGGATCGGAGGCAACTTGATCTTGTTGTTCTCGACAAGGTACTTGAAAATGCCGGGAACTTCATCTTCCCTGAATGAGTAGGTTTTGGGGAACCTCGGCTCCGCGGCCTTTTGCTTCTGGGGCTGTTGTTACCACCTCGATTGCTGAGGCGCCCTCTGTTGCTGCTGTTGCGGCTGTTGTGGCTGTTGCGGCTGTGCTTGCACCTCAAATACTTGATTCGCGACCACAGCATTTGCATGCGCCTTCCCTTTACCCTTGGGGGTAAAGTTTGGTTGCGGGGCATTATTTGGTATTTGCCCTCTTTCGGCCTTCTTCCTTTTGAGGAATCGCTCAGCTCTTTCTCCTCGCACCTTCAGGTCCTTCTAGGTCTTTGGCGGCGCCATTCCCATGGCTTCGAGGATGTCCAGCGTCAAGTTGTTGTGACAAGTTTCGAGGATAAAATCCTCGCTGACCGGATCCCTGCAATTCATTGCTTTATTCCGGAACCTCTTCACGAAGTTTTCGACCGTCTCGCCATTCTTCTGCTTTTCGTCGAATAGCATGCCGATCGAAACCTCGGTGTCATCATCAAAGAAATTTGTTAGAAACATATCCTCCATGTCATCCCAGCTGCTGATACTCCCGAGCTTGAGACGGCGATACCAATCGAAGGCAGCTCCGCGAAGAGTGCCGACGAATGACCGCACCATGAGAGGCTCATTTCCGGAAATGATTCCTAAATGAGACTTGAAGTATATTAAGTGTTGGGTAGGGGAACCCTTCCCATCAAACGGCGTAAAGTTAATCAGATTAAACTTTGCCGGATACGGGATCGATTCCCACTCCCTTGGGTAGGGACAGGGGATGCCGGATCTCTTGACTTCTTGAGCGTTCATCAATGCATTGATTTTGCTCTCCAAGTCTTTCATCTTCCTGTCTTCACTCGTCTCGGTCTTCGAGTGGCTTCGAGGAGAGGTGACGTGGTCCTCTTTCGCATTATCTTCCGCGGGACCACCCCCATTGTCGGTGGTGATAGGAGGGATATTGACATTATCCGCTTCCCGTTCATTCTCCTCTTGATTCAGAGTATTGCGACGATCGGGCTCTCCTTGGTGGACTGTCAGCGCCGCAATTTGTTGGTCGTGCATCTCCCTCATTCGCTGCATGGCCATCTCCATCTCGATTTTGAAGCTCTCCTTTTGCTTGGCCAGGGCTTCTTCAAGTATTTTAGTTACCTGTTCGGCACTGATCATAAGCGATTCATAGGGTTGCCCCGCACTCGAAGTCGTGTCATCGGACGCTATGGCCGAGTAAGAATCCGAATCAGCATCTGATTCCTCTTCTTCTAGAGAAAGCCCCTTTTGTACCCTTCGGTAATCCTTCCGACCACTGGTTCCGGGCCGCAACCGTGTCATACACCGGGATACTTCGGCGAGCTGATCTATGCTGAAGTATTGTGTTGACCCTCCTCTGCCGGCCATATTAACCGACACTCTTGGGTACTCGTCTTCTTGGCGGACGAACTTCTTCTTGTGGAATCGCCTTGGTGTGGAAATTCTTTCGAACACCGAGACTCTCCTCGGGGTCTTGGCACAGCAGCATTCCGACAGCACCGCTTTGATTATGTTGGCGCACGGGCAGCGAGACTTCATGTCCTGCACATATCTCTTTCGGGACTTTTCCATACCCCCAGCTCTGTAGTACAACTCATCAGTTTGGTAGCTGGAGCAACCTACAGAGTGTTGGCATGTGTTTCCCGGTATGACACCCTCATCCTCAGATGAGTGTGCTTCCCTTCGAGGATGCAACACTTTGTTAGATTTTTCAAGAGTGGCCCGTTCAAGTTTACGCTTTTGTGAGCGTAGAAACTGAACGGGCTCTTTAACTTCGACTCGCAACCCGGTGCGGTCGGTGATAGGGGATTTCCCTTTGTCATCTTTCTTGGGGGGATTAACTCGACCCCCGGTCTGATTTATAACCTGGGGACCTTTCAATGGTCCCAGTCGTTCCTTGACGGGTATTCTACCTCGGTTTTCCGGTAAAGGACCAAGGCGACCCATCAAAGGAACCTGAGATCTTGAATGATCCCCATTCTTACCTGGCCCCGTTGAAGGTGCCGGAACAGTAGAAATCACGTCTGGTTTTGGAAGCTTTCGGGCAGTGGCCTCACCCTTCTTTGCTGGAGGTGTTGGTTTCGACTTGGGAACCCACACCAATCTGTTTGTAGACAGCCTTTTGACCGCCGTTTCTTGCTGCATCTCCTCCGCCTTCTTTGGGAGAAGTCGAGCACGTGCAAGCAATGCTCGCCTCTTCTTGATTCGCTCCTCGAGAGTGGAGCGATTCCTCTTGACGCGAACCCATTCGTTCGCTTCAGTTTTGGAGGAGGAGTTGGTGGTTTGCCGTTGTTGTTCTCGGCGGTATCTGGACTTTAGATCCTCATGGTAGTGGATCCCATCCGTTGATTCAGCAGCTTTGGCTTATTGTAGGGCGAGGCGTTGACGCCGTCTTTGGCGGGCCCTCTTGGACAGAACTGGAGTTACATTATCCATCGCCTTTGTAGCGGGAGGGAGAGCCGGATCTACAGCCTTGACCACGCTGAATGTCACGGGGACGTTGCGTGGTGCGGGCGTAGCAACAGCGACGGGATCTTGGATTGAGGAGTTGGAGATCCCGCGAGCCCTTTTGGGAGATGAAGTCTTCCCGTGCCGGCTTGGAGAGGCGGATCTGGAGGAGGAGGAAGAGAGGTACTCTTCGAACTTCTGTTGATCAAACTCGTATTCGATCTCTTCATTCACCCGGATCTTGAAGGCCGGTTGCGTCACTCCGATCTCGGCAGCGAGGTCGGCGGCTCCCACTGTGGTCGCCAGCTTGTTTTCGGGAAAAGTTGTTGTTTTCATTGCTCTTTGAGATCTGTTACAACTTCAGACGTTACAACAAATATCAAATAAAGATTCGATCTTTTTATAAGATCTATTCGCGCAACGAAACAAAAATTACAACTTTAACGAAAATAAACACGAGATCCCGTTTTGGTGCGGTCTCGCTTGCGTGGGTCTTTTGCCTGTGACGGGAATGTTGATATCCGTGGACCACCGGTCGATCTAGATCCGTTCCGATAAAAACCGGCAGAGTTTCGTCTATCCGCGAAGGGATATAGAAACAGAACTTCGTCGATCCACGTGAGATCTAGAAGTTTTAAAGCTTATATCTCGGCTAAAACGAGACACTAGCTCTTCTTAGTATTACCTGCGAAGGGTAATACCAAGGAAAAGAAGAAAGGGGGTGAATGAAGGTTGATGAAGAACTCTCACTCCTCGATCCGGCAGGGCTTCGCCGCTCTCTTGAGAACTCCGACTCCTTGCTCCGGCAGGGCTTCGCCGCTCCTCTCTAAAATTTCAGATCTCAAAGGCTAAAGCTCAAGATCAGAAATTTCTCTCCCCAAAACCCAGGCCCCTTGAATGAGGACCCAAGGGGTCTATTTATAGGCCACCAAGGAGGCCCTAGGGGCTGCCTTATCCATTGTAACAAACCTTATCCGTAGAAAATCCCAAAGACACCTACGTGTCCGTAAAAAATGCTCAAGACGCCTACGTGTCCGTAGAAAATGCTCAAGACGCCTACGTGTCCATAGAAAATGCTCAAGACACCCTTTGAAAAAGCATTTGGGCGTAAGATCTTCGTGAGACACCCTTGGGGGTGTCTTAGCCAGGCCAAGACACCCTTGGGGTGTCTCGGCCAGGCCGAGACACCCTAGGGTGTCTCAGCTTGGCCGAGACACCCCTGGGGTGTCTTGGTTTTGCCAAGACACCCCTCGGGTGTTTCGTCCTAGCCGGGACACCACCGGGTGTTTCGGTTTAGTCCGAGACTGTCCGCCGTTGTTCCACTGTTGACTTTTCGTCCGAACTCGGATTTGATTGATTTCGGATGCGTTGGAATTCTGACGAAGAGCTCTGTCGATCCCGATGGTTGGATTATCAGTGGGGTGATCAGGACACGGCAGGCGTTGGTCCGTTTGCAGCGGTTGTGGGGTTCTTAGTCAGTCCGTATCCCCGTTGTTCTGAGATTATGTCGGCTCACGTAGTCCGTCGGTTCACTTCAGGCGCTCACCGACGTCAATTGAACTCTTATGAGCTGGGTAGTGACGTTCATCGTCATTTGTTTAACACTGAGCTGTTCGTGGGGACCTATCGGCAATTTTTGATGCCTACAATATCATGTTGATATTATATTTTTTCTATAATTGTATATTCGTTATTGACTTCTTTGTTATTAAACTATGTTGACTGATACTTATATTTTTGTCTATGCCTAAATATTTTGTTATTTTATAAGTTGATATGTATCAACTATTTTATTTACAATATGCATACTTCTTTATGCCTGTGCAATCTCTTTCAAATATATATTCACTCTATTTATGTTTTAATTACCTCATTCTTATTATTTATACTCAATACCTGCCTCAATGATATCTTTTGAAAATGATTGATCAAGTATATTTTCTGAATCTGTGTATTTGTATTCATACATGCCCTTTCAATTATCTGTACTTCTATTAATTTTGATTGCATATTATAGTTTTGATTAATTATGCGATGTTTTATTATGCTGCGTGTAATTTGCATATTGTGTGATTTGTTTATGTTAAGATCATATTTTATTTATACGTTGTGATTAATACTTGTGTATATTAACCTTTTGATGAATTAGTTTAATGATTAGTATTCGTTTCGTTTATTGTGGTTAATTTGTGTGTAGAGTATGCTTCGTAGTATTGTATTTGGCAACTTTTGTTATTTATCTGCTGAATCACAGCTATCACATCTTATATTTTGTATCGTTATTGTTTTACATTCTCCTCTGCTTATGGATATCGTTCCATATCTGTTATTGGGTTCACCCTTATTTTAATTCTAATTACGGAATTTGTTTTAAGAGGGGCAGAATGTAATGACCATGAATTTTTGATACTAGTTAAAATATTTTTTCTGGTATTTAAAATATTCAATTATTATTTTATAAAGAGTATTTGTATTTTCTATATTTTCTAAAATTTTCTACGATTTAAAAATCCAATTTTATATTTATTTAATGCTTTTGATAATTAAAAATTAACTTGATGTAGTGAAAACTTTTAAATTAATATTTGTTATGTTATTGTTATTATTGCGTACTAATTATAAATATTTTTCCTAATTATTTTTTATCCTTAATTAAATTCTTAATTATGTTTAATATTTAAACTCTAACCCTAATCTATATATATACCCTCCTCTCTCGTGTTCGTTTCTTCCGCTGCCGCTCCACCCCTTCTTTTCTCTCTCCCTCTCTCTTTTTCGTTCACAGTCATCAACAATTGATATCCTCCCCTTGCAGCCACGTCCGCCCTCCCCGAGCGCCCTCTGCCTCTCCATGCCAGTTCCCTTCCCCGCCAAACCCCTCCTCCCTTCGCTGTCCAGCCGCCCAATGTCCTCCGCCTTCCCTCAACCTCGTCGTGTTTCCCTCCCCTCAACCACCTCGCCCAAGTTCCCTCAGCCACCGATCGCCTTCCTACTACCCAACAACCTTGACGACCCTCTATTCGTAGTACCCACTACCACCCAGCCCGTAGTCCCCCTCCCTTCTAGTCCTCAGCCTCAACCGCGTCATCTCCCCGTAGACCCCGCCAGCGCTCTCGTCCTCAACCCGACCTCCTCTTCTGCCCGCACCATCACCGTGCCTCTCCACGCTCGCCTCAGCCTGTCGACGTAGGCTAGCGCCTCCTATCCTTCCCCTCTCCGTCGACCACCGCCGACATCCCACGCTACCTCCCGAACCACCAGCCCCTCCCCCGGATCTCCTCCAGATCCGTTGCCCCGACATTGCCTTCCCTTGTTGTCGCCGCCTCGTTCACGGGCCCATAGCCTCGCGCGACAGCGTCGATTCGTTCGACAATATTCCCGAGGCAAGATCTCGTTTTCCCAATTGTTATTCACTATATATTTTAATCAGTTATGAATTAATTAAGTATATGCATAGATTAGACTGTGTTTCGTGTATGTTGTTATATATTTATATTGTGATATTATGCATGGGATTGTTTGATGAATGATATTAAATAAAAAGAAATAATTTCAAAAATGGGAAATGTTATTGTGCATATAGAAAAGAAATAATCCAAACGAATATTCTAAGAGATTATTTTTAGAATAATATGGTGATAGATTATTTGAAAGGAATTCATTTTGCAAAAGATTATTTATTTTTAAACTAATTTAGTTTATGGTCGTGTGATTGATGGTTATTGACCGTGATATTTTATGTGCAAATCTTCCACCGATTCCATGATTCTTATTTTAATTACGTGACATACCGTGCTTTATTTGCATATATTAGCTGCATTTATTGTTCTTTGTTGTGTTTGAGAACCATTAGTAGTTCATGACTTAGTGATATTGTGCGTCATGAACAAGACTTAGTGACATGTGTGGGTGTATTGACCAACTTAAGGGGTGAACCAATGATCTGTTATAGACCTAGAAACACAAAAGATGTTGGGGTGGAAAAGTCTTAGTTCGCATGATCGGATGTGGTTGTTGATTATCTTCCAGGCTTGCACTAGTGAATCGTTTCGCACTAGGGTTAGTCTATTGGGCCCGTGAATCGTTTCACATGTGGTCAGTGAAATCGTTTCGTCACCCGAGTTTTGCTTGAGTTTAGACCAGGCTAAAATAGAATTGCATGTAGTCCTCTTACCGAATCGTTTCATGGTATTAGATGCGCGTAGAGGGTCATGAACAATTAGTTATCGGGAAATACGAACCTTGACCTATTTGAGATGTGGACTAGTGATTTTTTTAGGATGGCTAGTATTCGGCCCTGTTATTGTATGTTGTTGGCCTTATGATTATCATGATTTAGTAGTGGATCGTATCTTTATTTTTTTAGATTTCAAGTTGCACATATCTTTTGTCATTTCTATTGTTGCATCGGTTATTGCATTAGTCATTCGACCGTTCTATTTTTCTTTTGTGGGGTCTTATCGTGTTCCATGCACGCTGACGTGCACCTATTTTCTCTGGTGTACGTTAGATTTAGAGGATGAAGATGTCCAGTATGGAGACGCCTCGCAGTCGGAGTGTATTCCAGATGGAGCAGAAGAGCAAGCTGGAGTCTAGTCTTTTCTTTATGTAGTTGCCGAGAGATATTAGATTTCTTATGTAGTATTTTCTCTTTTAGTCTTCGAGGGATTTAGTTATTTTACAGTACTTCTTTTTATGCTGTTAGACTATGTATTCTTATATTTTGTTGGACTGTTTTGTAATAATGGCACGTTTGACCTAAACTTTTTGTCTCGGATGTTATCTTATTTGTGATATTACCTTTTTGTTTTGAGTTGTTCATTATATTCTTACTAATTGTGATCATGAACCTGTGATTTCGCATTGTATATTGCTTGACGCTTAGTGTATTAGGTTGAGAAGAAATGGTTTTTTATTTATTCTCCTCAATCTAATACGTCGCGGACTTGTTCACGTTTCGATTCCCCGGTATTTTGGAAAGCGGGGTGTGACAATGTCTCCTGCCTCAATCTTATTTCATAGAAGATAAACTTTTGTATACCTAGAGAAGTCATCTATAAATGTAATATAGTAAAACTTTCCTCCTTTAAACATAGTACTCCTAAATTCACCAAGATCAGTATGAATGAGGGTAAGCAACTCAGTTTTATCTCTAGAAACAGGTTTGCAAGGTTTCTTTATGGATTTTGTTTCAGCACATACTTCACATTTATCAAAATTGATATTAGCAAATTCAGACAATAATCCACATGCTTTCATCCATTTTAAGTATTGAACATTAACATGTCCTAATCTACTGTCACGCCCCGTTTCCCAAAATACACGGGAACCGGAACGTGAACAAGCCCGCGACGTATTAGATTGAGAAGAAATATACTCTATTTTTTTTCTTTTTTTTTTCCTTTCTTCTCAACCTAATACGCTAAGCGTCTGGAAACAATATAATATACGAAGTCACAGGTCCCCGATCACACATAGCAAGAATATAAAGACAACCCAGAATAAAAATAGACATATCATCAATGGTAAATCATCCCAGACATAAAATATGGGTCAAACGTACCCTTATTACAATAACAGTTCAACTAGGAAATAAGAAATACATAGTCCATAATAAAAGGAAATAAAATAACTAAATCTATCATCAACTAAAGAAATACTATAAAAGAGTTCTAATGTTCATTAGCTACTACAGAAGAAAACTACTACGCTTCAGCTTGTCTTCTACTTCATCTGTAAGGCACTCCTACTGCGAATCTTCTGGCTCTTGTACTATCCCGAACTGAGGCTGTCCGTCTCCTAAATCTGACGTACACCCAGAAAACAGGAGTACGTCAGCGTGTGAAACACACGGCAAGATCCCCCAAGCCAGGAACAAATACAATAACGATATGATAATATGTACGTAATCAATGTGATAACAGAAATAAAAGTAGAACATGTGATGATAGAATAACAATAGAGGCATACAACTGGATTACTAATAATCAAACGAATCCAAAAATCAACCATGTAACAAGAACATGCAGGTAGCGATCAGAAACCATCCAAGCAGCAAGATCATACAACTAGATAGAATTAATACTTAAAAATCTACAACTTGAGACGTAGTACGTCGAGCGAAATAATCCAAACAAGGAAACCCTCATGTATATACCATATGCCTCAAATTGTAGATGATTAATTATTAATCCCGATCTAGGTATGGAAAGAAACATAACTGACCTATATCTCACAAGGATCAAAACTCATCCAAGTAACAATTCATGTAACTAGCCATCCTATAACAAGTCACTAGTCCAATCGTCTAACCCCAGTGCGTATCGGTTCACTGGCCTAACAAATTGACCCAGTGCGTATCGGTTCACTGGCCTAACAAACTGACCCAGTGCGTATCGGTTCACTGGCCTATCAAACTAACCCAGTGCGTATCGGTTCACTGGCCTAACAAACTAATCCAGTGCGTATCGGTTCACTGGAGCGACCCTAGAGGATACATAAACAGTCACGTCTAATCACATGTACCAAGATTTCTCATCCCGGCTCTTCTTATTTTCTAAGCCAACAACACACAAGCCTCTAAATCTTATTCATGTCACATAGATCACTATAGTCATGTATTTCTCGTGATTCTTAAATATAACAAGGAATGATAAATACAATTAATACTAATTAACAGTATCGTGGATTATGAACAAGAATCGTGAACAACTACTAATAACAGTACAAAATGAAACTACATCTATCAAATAAATATACATGAAATATCGAAATTTCCAATCCTTATGCTCATAAATTAATTAATTCCGAAATAACTCCTTTTAATTTATTTCTCATAAATTATTCAAAAATAACCTTTTAAACATATTATTATTATATACTATTCAATATGAGCAGTAACTGTTTTATCTTTTCCTTATTAATTATTCTAATTTTCTTTTTCGATAATATTTTATAAATTGTTCGAAAATACTCTTTTCCTCAAAATAAAAAATTCTTTTAAATCATAGCAATTATTCAAAATACTCTTTAACCAAGTAATTTCTTTTCCCGAAATACTTCCTTTTAAACATTTTCCTCATTACAAATAATTCTAAAAATACTCTATAAATATATTCTTCCCTTCAAACAACACGAACTTAACCATAAACTTTTTTTTTGACATATTTATTCATCATTCATAGCATCATTTCACAGCATATATTCACCACGATATCATCAACAACTACACAATTAAAATTACATCAACAAAAACTAATCTACGCACTTACGCATAATAAATTCATAAGAGATAAAATTAAATTAACGAGACAACGGCAAGAGTGATCTTGCCTTGGGGTTCGTCGAACGTATCGACACTGACGACGCGGGTCGGATCTAGCGCGGGGAGGCTACAGGGGCTGCCAGATGGCGGGATCTCAACACGGATAGCGGCTGGTCGGAGCTCAGAGAGAAGAGCGGAGGCTGGAACTGAGATGGGGACAACGACGGCTGAGCGGGGCTGAGGCGGCGACGGGGCTGGACGGCGAGTTCGACGAGCGGCGGCGTTGGGAAGTTTGTGTGACGCCCCTAGGTTCACACACGGCTGCAGTCCGGGGTGAAACCATGGATGTCAAACCTGCCATGCACCACACCGTGCAATAACACGTTTCACCATAACAAATTCTGAAGGTGTAGGCATCAAAAATTGCCGATAGGTCCCCACTCACAGCTCGGTGTTAACGAGCGACGATGAACGTCACTATCCGGTTCACAAGAGTTCAAATGACGTCGATGAGCGACTGAAGCAAACCGACGGACTACGTGGACCGACAGAATGTCAGAACCACGGGGATACAGATTGACTGAAAACCCCGCAATCACCGCAATTGGACCAACGCCCGCCGTATCCCGATCATCCCACTGATAATCCAACCATCGGGATCTACAGAGCTCGCCGTTAGAATTCCAACGCATCCGAAATCAATCAAATCCGAGTTTGGACGAAAAGTCAACGACAGATCAACGGCGGATGAGCTCGGACCGAACCGGGACACCCGGGGCCACTCGGCGAAGTCGAAACACCCGAGGGGTGTCTTGGCAAAACCAAGACACCCCAGGGGTGTCCTCAAGGCAGCCCCCCCCCTCTCTTGGATTGCTATAAATAGCCCCCCTTGGCCTCTCTTCTAAGGGCCGGATTTTTGGAGAGCTTGGAGAGAAGAATTTCAGATTTTCGAGCATAGCCTTGAGATCTGAAATTTAAGAGCGAAGCGGCGAAGCCCTGCCGGAGCGAGGAGTCGACCGTCTTCATTCACCACCTCCTTCTTTTCCTTAGTGTTGCCCCCTTAGCGGTGGCACTAAGAAGAGTTAGTGCCTCGTTTTACCGAGACATAAGCTTTACACTTCAGAGATCTCACGCAGATCGACGAAGTTCAGTTTCCATATCCTACGCGGGTAGACGAAACTCTGCCAGGATTCTCCCGGAACGGATCTTGATTGACCGGCGGTCCACGGATATCTACATCCCCGTCACAGGCCAAAGACCCACGCAAGCAAGCACCGATAAACGGGACTTGCGTTTATTTTCGAGAGGGTTGTAATCTCTGTTTTCATTTTGTTTGTAACAGATTTCAAATTAATGAAAACAGCAACTTTCGACGAAAACAAGCTGGCGACCACAGTGGGAGCCAACGATCTCGCCACCGAGATCGTCGTGACGCAACCGGCCTTCAAGATCCGGGTGAATGAAGAGATCGAATACGAGTTCGATCAGAAGAAGTATGAAGAATACCTCTCATCCTCCTCCTCCAGATCTGCCTCCCCGAACCGGCACAAGAAGACATCCTCTTCCAAGAATGTTCGTGGGACGTCCAGCTCCAAGGCCCAAGAGCTCGTTGCCGCCGCTGCCTTCGCACCACGCAACAACCCCGAGCCGTTCAACGTGGTCAAAGCAGCAAATCCGGCTCTCCCATCAACCTCAAAGGCGATGGATGATGCAACTCCAGCCCCGTCAAAGAGGGCACTCCAAAGGCGTCGTCAACGCCTCGCTCAGCAACTCGCCAAGGCTAGGGAGTCAAAAGACGGAGTGCGCTACACGGAGGATCTAAAATCCAGGTACCGCCAAGAGCAACGGCAAGCAACCAACCTCCCCTCCAAAACAGAAACGAACGAATGGGTTCGTGTGAAGAGGAACCGCTCTACTCTTGAGGAGCGCATCAGGAAGCGCAAGGCATTGCTTGCGCATGCCCGAGCCCTGCTGCAAAAGGCGGAGGGAATACAGAAAGAGGAGGTGGCCAAAAGGCCATCCACAAGCAAATGGGTGTGGTTGCCAAAGTCGAAACCAACGCCTCAAACACAAAAGGGTGGAGTTGCTGCCCGAGTTTTTCCAACACCAGCACCTCCAACAAAGATGGGTGGGATTGTCCCCCAAGACTCTCCAAAATCAGCGCCTCAAACACAAGTGATTGGAGCCGCTGCCCGAGCATCTTCAAAACCAGATCCGGTGCCTTCAACGGAGATAGGTAAAAACGGGGATCATTCAAAATCCCAAACTCCTTTGATGGGTCGCCTCGGTCCTCTACCAGAGAACCGAGGGAGAGTACCCGTCAAAGAACGATTGGGACCATTGAAAGGTCCCCAAGTTGTAAATCACACCAGGGGTAGTATTAATCTCCCCAAGAAAGATGACAAAAGGAAATCCCCTTTCACCGACCGCATTGGTTTGCGAGTCGAAATACAAGAGCCCGTTCATTTTCTACGCTCACAAAAGCGTAAAATTGAACGAGCCACTATTGATAAATCTAACCAAGTGTTGCATTCCCGAAGGGAGGCGCACTCATCTAAGGATGAGAGTGCTATATCGGGGAACACATACCAACACTCTGTAGGTTGCTCCAGCTACAAAGCTGATGAGTTGTACTACAGAGCTGGGGGTATGGAAAAACCCCGAAAAAGATGTATGCAGGACATGGAGCCCCGCTGCCCGTGTGCAAGTATCATTAAAGCAGTGTTGTCAGAATGCCGTTGTCACAGTCCTCCAAGAAGAATCTCGGTGTTCGAGAGACTCTCCAAGCCGAAGCGTTTCCACAAGAAGAAATCGCTCTGCCGAGAGAACGAATACTCAAGAGTGTCGGTCAACATGACTGGCAGGGGAAATTCAGCACAACCCTTCAGCATAGAACAGCTTGCCGAGATATCCCGGTGCATGACACGGTTGCGGCCCGGAACCAGCGGCCAAAAGAACTACCAAAGGGTACCAATTGGGCTCTCCTTGGAAGAAGAAGAGTCAGAGGCTGAATCGGACTCTTGCTCGGTAGTGGCATCCGATGACACGGCTTCGAGTGCGGGCTAACCATACGAGTCACTCATGATCAGCGCTGAACAGGTATCCAAGATACTTGAAGAAGCCCTCGCCAAACAGAAGGAGAGCTTCAAATTCGAAATGGACATGGCCATGCAGCGGATGAGGGAGATGCACGACCAACAGATTGCGGCGCTAACGGTCCACCAAGGAGAGCCAAATCGACGCAATCCAGAAGAGAATGAACGGGAGGCGGATAATATCAATATCCCTCCTGTCAACACTGATAATGGGGGTGGTCTCGCAGAAGATAATGCAAAGGAGGACCGCGTCACCTCTCCCCGAAGCCACTCAAAGGCCGAGACGAGCGATGACAAGAAGATGAAGGACCTAGAGAGCAAAATCAACGCCTTGATGAGTGCTCAAGGGGTAAAAAGATCCGGTATACCCTGTCCTTATCCAAGGGAGTGGGAATCGATCCCATATCCGGCAAAGTTTAATCTAATTAACTTTACGCCGTTTGATGGGAAGGGTTCCCCTACCCAACACTTAATCTATTTCAAGTCTCATTTAGGAATCATTTTCGGAAATGAGCCCCTCATGGTGCGGTCATTCGTCGGCACTCTTCGCGGAGCTGCCTTCGATTGGTATCGCCGTCTCAAGCCCGGGAGCATCAACGGCTGGGATGACATGGAGGACATGTTTCTAACAAATTTCTTTGATGATGACACCGAGGTCTCAATCGGCACGCTGTTCGATGAAAAACAAAAGAACGGCGAGACGGTTGAAAACTTCGTGAAGAGGTTTCGGAACAAGGCTATGAATTGCAGGGATCCGGTTAGCGAAGATTTCATTCTTGAGACTTGCCACAACAACCTCACGCTCGACATCCTCGAGGCCATGGGAATGGCACCGCCGAAGACCTGGAAGGACCTTAAGGAACGCGGAGAAAGAGCCGAGCGATTCCTCAAAAGGAAAAAGGTTGAACGGGGCCAAATACCAAACAATGTCCCACAACAGAGGAACTTTACCCCTAAGGGTAAGGGGAAAGCACAAGCAAATGCGGTAGATGCGAATCAAGTGTTTGAGGTGCAAGCACAGCCGCAGCAGCCGCAGCAGCAGCAACAGAGGGCGCCTCAACAACCCAGGTGGCAGCAACAGCCCCAGAAGCAAAAGGTTGGGGAGCCGAGGTTCCCAAAAGTCTACTCGTTCAAAGAGGATGAAATCCCCGGTATCTTCAAGTACTTGGTCGAGAACAACAAGATCAAGCTGTCGCCGATTCAGGATCAAGAAGATGCCAAGAGGGTCAACGATCCGAAATACTGTGCATTCCACCGAGCGGTGCATCATCCTACCAAGGTATGCTACGCTCTCAAGGATAAAATTCAGGCCCTAATCGATGTTGGGGTTATTACTATGAAGCAGCCCAAGGAGAAGAAGGTGGGCGCAAACACCGTATCCATTAGTTTTGGGTCTGTACCCTCGAGTTGGTTCCAACACGAGTCGGTGATCAAAGCGGCGGTGAAGACGGTGAACGATGATCCACACCAGCAGCGCCAGAAAGGGCTTGTGCCACACACAGCTCCGAACGGCGAGATTTTGTGGGTTCATCCGGACTTGATTGCAGATGAACAGTGGGCCCCGACCTCTTCCACAAAGAGCAAGAAGAAATCAAAGAGGAAAGGCAAATCTTGTCACGGAGCCTCTGCTATACCGGGGGTGGATGACGACAGAATTCCAACCTTCCCGCTTTCTGAAGACGAGCAGGAAGCCTTTGCAACTCGAGGCGGGAACGAATATCATTTCAAGTATCCGGAGGCTACCGAGCAGTTGGGTACCAAAACCCCACCTTTCAAGACGCTGTCAGAACTAGGGATTGCGGCAATTCCCCCAACACCTGCGGTGGCTACGGAAAGAATCCCGCAGAAGGATAAGGGAAAAGAGCTTGTACGTCAAGAAGCTCAGAACCCGAGGCAGTCTCGATTCAATCATCCAATCGGGCGAGACAAACCGGGGAATACGAGCTCTCAGCCCCATTTCGACATTATGGCACAATTGGCCAACATCCCGGCCAGGATAACTCTCTACGAGTTGTTGCGTCTTTCGAAGGATACACGGAAAGCACTACAAGAAGCCTTGAGTGATTCCGAAGCCTTCTTGACTCGGATCAAGCCATCTCCTGAAGAACCGGAGTCCTCAGCTCAACAATGCAATTTGGCGGCTCATCACTTTCCCTGCATCTCTTTCACCAAAGAAGACATGCAGACGAAGAATTCAAATCATGATAGGCCGTTGTACTTCACCGGGCATATTGGCTCCAGCGTTGTCAACCGGATCCAAGTCGATCCGGGTTCCGCTGTTAGCATCATGCCATTCCGATTGATGCATCATCTCGGAATCCCGACTAGCAAATTAGCGTCCACTGGCACGACGATTTACGGATTCAACACCAGCGGGTCCAAACCCTTGGGGAAGATCCGAATCAAATGCCAGATTGGGGATTTGAAGTCGGAAGTAACATGCTATGTGATTGACGCGGAAACATCCTATAACTTACTGTTGGGTCGGCCTTGGATCCACGGTAACCTTATAGTCCCGTCAACTCTGCATCAGTGCTTCAAATATGTGGGCACAGATAATGAAGTCAAGACAGTGGTCGCGGATAAGCAACCGTTCAAGGGATTGGAGAATTATTTCACCGATTCCCTTTTATACGGCGCTGAATCCGATACTGAACCATCGGCCCAAGGAACGGACAGCGGAGATGAAGCTGATACCGAACCAGGGTTTGATTATGATGGCGGTTTTGTTTTAAACGACATTGTACCCATTGTAATCAATCTTGACGATGATGAATCATCGGAAGATAGTTGTAATTGGCAACTTGCCGAAGAACTATCAATAAACGATGATTTAGAGTACTCGACGGGTCTCGATGATATCACCAACGAACTCTATGCTAACCCTGATTTTTATATGCCTCTTCAATCATTTTGTTTGACGAAGAAGCAGGTACACGACCCTTGCGGAACAACACTCATCATCCCCGCAGGGATTGGGGGTGGAAAGGAAGTCGTCTACGGCAGAGGAAGAGCATCTCCGATACCCGACCACTTCATAGAAGAGGAAGACGACGATGATAAACCAGCCCGTCATCTATCCAGATACGATGCGAAAGCGCGCAACATGATGGAAAGGCACGGGTATGACTTCAAGATCGGGGAGGGTCTTTTCTTTGGTCGAGGTCCACGGGTTCCACCCCGGATGGCCTATGTACCAAAGGGAAAACCCGATAATTATTACCGTCACAAAAGAGGTCTAGGCTATGTCTCATCAGATGATGAGTGTGGTTGGCAAATCATTGACCAAATTGCTAACAAGACTAGGAAGGGATATTCTTCCGACTCTTCGGGTTGGGATTCCGACACTAGTCTTGGTGAGGTGTTTAAAAAGCTAATGTCGAACATGGTCACGGTTGATCCAACGACAATAGAAGAAGATGATGAGATGCCGACATGGGAAGACCCGTGGGTTCATCACTTAAGCATGCAGTACGGTGATAGGTTCGAGCAAAGAGAGCCTCCTACCGAAGACCAAGTCGTTCAGGTGAATATGGGAACCGAGGAGAATCCAAAGCCAATATTCATCAGCGATAGCCTCTTACCTGAAGAGAAGGAAGAGTTGATTTCCCTTATCCGAGAGTACATCGACGTGTTCGCCTGGAATTATGAAGACATGCCAGGTCTCGATCCAAATGTAGCGGTGCATCGTCTCAACATTAAGCCGGAGGTCAAACCAGTCAAACAACAACAACGACGGTTTCGTCCGCAAATGATGGAAGCAATCGAAGCTGAAGTCAAAAAGCTCATCGATTCGGGTTTTATCCGAGAGGAGCAACATCCCGAATGGCTTGCCAATATTGTTCCGGTCCTGAAGAAGAACGGGAAGATCCGGATATGCATTGACTTCAGGGACCTCAATGCTGCTTGCCCAAAAGATGACTTTCCTCTCCCCATCACAGATGTTATCATCGACAACACGTGTGGGTTCGAGAGGATGTCTTTTATGGATGGTTTCTCTGGTTACAACCAGATAAAGATGCATCCAGATGATGAAAAGCACACCGCATTTAGAACGCCTCTTGGCGTATTCTGCTACACAGTCATGCCCTTCGGCTTAAAGAATGCAGGTGCTACATATCAGCGAGCCATGTCGAAGATCTTTCAGGAACATCTCCGAAAGACGGTCGAGTGCTACGTGGACGATCTGGTCGTGAAAAGTCGTGATAAGAATGATCACATCAAAGACTTGAAGACCATGTTCGACTTGATGCGGGCCCATCAGTTGAAGATGAACCCTACCAAGTCTTTCCTCGGAATGTCTAGTGGCAAATTCCTGGGATTCGTCGTCACCACCAAAGGTATTCACATTGATCCGGATAAAGTGAAGGCGATCAATGAATTGCAACCTCCGAGGAACCTCAAAGAGCTCAGAGGACTGCAAGGGCGATTGGCTTATATCCGTCGATTTATCTCGAACCTTTCGGGGAAATGCCAACCGTTCTCCAGGCTCACAAAGAAGGGCGTGTCATTCGTATGGGACGAGGCCTGTCAAAAGGCGTTCGAGAGTATCAAAGAATATCTCTCGAAACCTCCCGTACTCGTTGCACCGAAATCGGGCAAACCATTCTTGATTTATGTCAAGGCAACGAGCCACTCATTAAGTGCATTGCTTGCACAAGATGACGATAACGGTCACGAGCAGGCGGTATACTACTTAAGCCGAACCATGGTAGGCGCAGAATCTCGATATCCCATGATTGAGAGAGAATGCCTCGCCCTAGTGTTCGCCATCCAAAAGATGCGGCATTACTTGGTCGGACAGACCATATATGTCATCTCCAAAGTTAACCCGGTCCGAGTGTTCATGACTCAACCGGCTTCCATGAGCTGGCGATTAGCGAAGTGGGCTTTACTCTTGTCCCAATACGATTTGCACTTCAAACAGCAGAAGTCAGTAAAAGGACAGGCCATCTGCGATCTCCTGGCATCTAATCCAACGACGGACGCCGCCGAGATATACGACGACTTACCTGATGAGACCCACGAAGTCAACGCAACTTCACACCAACAAGTGTGGCGTTTGTACTTCGACGGCGCTTCACGAGCAGCTAATGTCACAAGTGCTCCTGGGTGTTCTAAGGTCTCCTCCGGAGTTGGAGTGGTCTTAGTTTCCCCAGGGCAACATGTGATGCCTCGAGCCTACTCATTAACTGAGCCGTGCTCGAATAACGTAGCAGAGTATAACGCACTGATTATAGGACTCAACTTTGCCAAAGAGCTGGGGGTTGAGTATCTCGAAGCTTTCGGCGATTCTCAACTAATCGTCAAGCAAGTCCAAGGGGAGTATGAAGTCCGAAGTCAGGATTTAATACCATACCACAAGATGGCGGTGGAGCTAGCGGAGTCGTTTGAAGGATTCTTCATCGAGCACGTTCCGCGGTTGTAGAACACCTACGCAGATGCGTTAGCAGCTTTAGCTGTATCCCTGGCACAGCCACCCGGAACAGAGCAATTTGTTACGGTAGGAACTCACCAACTCTTAGTGCCGCTTCACGATGAAAATGGCAGGGAAGAAGAGGTTCAGGAGGCGCACACAACTCAGGCTGAGTTTGAGCCCCGGGATTAGCGCTTCCCCATCATCGACTACGTCCTACATGGAATCTTGCCAGAAGACGTGAAGGAGAGAGAGTCGATCAGACGAAGAGCTCCGAGATTCTACTATAATACGGAGAATCGAACGCTATACCGCAGAGGGTATGATGGCATGCTGGCACGTTGCCTATCAACCAAAGAAGCTGAAGAAGTGCTTAAAGAGGCACATGAAGGAGAGTGCGGCGCGCACCAACCTGGTCCTAAGCTCTATGATCGCATCAGGAGAATGGGATACTTTTGGCCCTCCATGATACACGAGGCAATCGTATACGCCCGGAAGTGTCACGCGTGTCAGGTACACGCGAATTACATGCACCAACCTCCGGAGCATCTGCATCCTTCGGTTACGTCATGGCCGTTCGAGACTTGGGGAATGGACATTGTTGGTCCTATCAATCCCCCCTCAGTCAAAGGTGACCGGTTCATCCTGGCAATTACCGATTACTTCTCCAAATGGGCCGAAGCAGTTCCACTCAGAGAAGTTAAGACGAGCAACGTCATTGCATTCATCAAGCACCATATCATCTACAGGCATGGTGTTCCAAGACGAATCATACACGACAATGGTCCTCAATTTATCAGCAACGCCTTCATAAGGTTCTGCGAAAAGTTCAAAATTCAGGACATCTCATCAACGGCTTATAATCCCACAGCAAACGGATTAGCTGAAGCCTTCAACAAGACTATCATAAAGCTCTTGTCAAAGCTTGTGAAAAATAACAAGCGAGATTGGAATGATAAGCTCGGCGCAGCTCTATGGGCCTATCGTTGTTCGCGGGAAAATTTGTGTCTTTCTTCATTGATATCATTGCCATCTTAGTTAACAACTTTATGCGTTATAAAGATCCGGTCTTTTTATAAGATCCGGTTACAATGAAAATCAAAATACAAAAAAAGAAAGATTACAATTTGTTTCCTTTTATGTCGAACGAATCGCGAGCTCCTGTTATGCGGTCACTTGCTTTGTGTGGGTTCTTTGCCTGCGCCGGGGTTATTTGCCGTGGACCACCACATGATCTCGATCCGGTCGGATCTACACGATATGACGGGTATTATCTCACGAAGGAAATAATAGCCGAATGGGGTACTAATTCACCAAGGAAATAGTAGCCCAAGTGTCGAAATCGACCAAGCGAATTCGAGACTCTTCTCGGGATCTAAGAACCAAGCTTAGATCCGGAGGAAAATCGT
>BQKN01059048.1:210029-223799 GCA_022839385.1 Asparagus kiusianus | reverse complement strand
GACTAGCAAAATAGGCCCTACTCTTGACCCAATACGACGTGCACTTCAAACAATAGAAGTTGGTTAAGGGTCAAGCGAATTTTGATCTTTTAGCAGCTAATCCTACAACGGATGCGGCCGAGTTATATGAAGAGTTGTCGGATAAAACCCATAAAGTCAACACTACATCTCATCAATAGGTGTGGCAAATAGACTTTGATGGTGCTTCCCGAGCAACCAATGTGGCAAGTGCTCCCGGATGTTCAAAAACTTCCTCAGGAGTTGGAGTTGTTTTAGTTTCTCTGGAGAAACATATGATGCCTCGAGCCTATTCTCTCATCGAATCGTGTTCTAACAACATAGTCTAATACAACGCGCTGCTCATTGGGTTCAGTTTCTCCAAAGAGCTAGGGGTCGAATATCTCAAAGATTTTGGTGATTCTCAACTAACAGTTAACCAAATTCGAGGAGAGTACGAAGACAGGAATTAAGATCTGATACCGTACCACAAGGTGGCCATCGATATGGTAGGTTCGTTCGAAGAATTCTTCATTGAATATATTCCGCATCTCCAAAATGCATACGCAGATGCACTGACAGCATTAGTAGTATCTCTGGCACAGCCTCCCGACACAGAAAAATGGGTCACTGTCAGAACTCACCAACTTTTCATACTAGACTACGCCTTGGGTATCAAGGAGACGCACACGACCATAATTAAACTCTAGCCTCTAGATTGGCAATTCCTCATTATCAACTACGTCGTGCATGGTATTTTACCACAAGATATAAAAGAAAGAGACTCAGTTCGATGAAGAACATTGAGATTTTATTATAACACGGTGACTCAGACACTGTATCGTCGCGCATACGACGGTTTGCTACCCTAATACCTCTCGACCAAAGAGGCGGAAGAAGCTCTCAAAGAAGCGCACGATGGAACATGTGGTGCACATCAACCCGATCCCAAGCTCTGCGATCGTCTCAGAAGAATGGGGTATTATTGGCCAACCATGGTTAGGTACGCAGTTGACTATGCCAATGAAACTGCTATGAATGCGTTCATGGTCATCTGTCAAGTGCCATGACATCTTCCTCGAAATGGCCAAATTCCGTAATTGCAGAATTGAATATTGTCGAGGGAACGGGGGAAGGAATAGAAAATCACCTTCATGCTGATTCAACCAAATTTTAGGATCACGGCAAAGATTATCTAGATATTCAATCGAATCCCCGAACAAATAATCAGGCTTCTTCAACGGTTCGGTGGAATCTCGACTTGGAGTTAGAGGCGAGTCAGTCAACAACGCTCGCAGAGTGCGACGACTCCCTTCATGAACTAATTTAGGGACACCATTGTCACAACCCTCACTAAATTAACGGGCTTCTCTAACCAGAAAGTCGCCTTTGAAGGAGGCATGAAGAATACCGCTCTGACCTAGGTCCTCTCTATCAGAGAAGGCCGCAGAGGAAAAGGGGACTGCATGGAAAAGTCTGAAAACGGTTGAATAACAAAGGGTTAACAATCTCAAAACCCCTGCACTAAGTGACCGCGGCAGTGGTTACTGCCGCGCGTTACCGCGGCAGCATACGTTGCCGCGCTCAGCCGCGGCAGTACGGGCTGCCGTGGTAACTGGACAGCAATTCCAGGTTTCAAAAATCGCAAGTTTGAGCCAAATTCGTATTTTGGCCGTGGTACTTATCTTGATTGAACAAGATATGTATTTTGCAGCGTCAATCCTCTCAGTGGAGGATGTCAACTCTTCCCGAATGCCTCTCAATGGAGACAAACGAGGCGGTATGCATAAAATCAACAATTTCAGATAAGGAGAAGTTAAAGAAACTTACCCCCAAAAGAAGGAACGGCAACCTCGACCTCCTCAGGTGCTGGTGCCGCCGATTTTCCCTTCGAAGCACGAGCCTTCTTGGGTGACATGGTGGAAACAGTCTAAAAACAAAGAAAAATTAGGGTTTTTATAAGAAATCTCAAGCAAGAAACCAAAGTAGAACCCTAAAACATGACATAGGGGTGCGGTTCTTACCTGGGGTTTGGATGAAATCAAGTTGATCAAAGGAAAATGTCAGAATCAAAGGGAACACAAAACCCTAGATCTCAAAACCCTAGATCTTGTTCGAGCAAGAAATAACCCAAAAAATGAAGAGGTGGAAAGGGGAAAAGCCGGAAAAATCCTTTTATAGGGTTTTGAAGAAGGTTTTGAACTCAAAGAAGCGGGGAAGAATGACCCGAGAAAGCCCAAAACAGTCTTATAAACCCGACTGGCTGAAGCGCTGCGCGGCACTCGATACTGTCGCGCTCGAGCGCGGCAGTCTATGCTGCCGCGCTTAAGCGCGACAGTATAAGCTGCCGCGGCAGTTAACACACCGTGGTCCACTCTGACATGCAGAAGCACTATGCATGCACGATAATTCTTTGGCGTTTGAACACATACATCTCCTGTTGTATTTGGAATACACACCCGAACACTCCGATGAGTATATGAGTATAAACTGCATCTCCTTGAACCTCCCAATGGGTATATGAGGTTAAACTATTTTCCGAACACTCCAATATAGTATACGAGTATAAACTATTTCTCCATTCTTCGTCGGCAGTTCTAATTCAAGACTTCGACAACGGCCACGCGATAAACACAGCACCGGAGGAATCTTAGCTATTCTACAAAGCACTGAATAGGCTAAAAGATGAAGAAGTCAAGGATTGAAGCCATTCACAGACCATTCTACGCAATTTCCTCAACAAAGCACTAGAGAAATTGCAAGGAAAGCTTATCATATCCAAAGTGTCCCAGACTCCTCTCTAAAGAAATGATGAGTCTGAGATACTTTGGAGGGGGTATCTGTCGGCGTCAAAAAAATACTTACAGACATCCAAATACCACTCAAGACAAAGAGAAGGCGGTAAACACCAGTCTCTTAATCAGAGGGGATCATTCAAAGGAAGCGAGACAACATAGAAGAACAATATACACATCATCAGGCAACACACTACGGCGCGGCAGGACATGGTGCCGCGGCAAAGGCGCGGCAGCCTATGGTGCCGCGGCTTAGGCGCTGCAACCTATGGTGTCGCGGCCATTATAGGGAGATGCTACAGCGGTTACAATGCAGTTATGTGATGATTATTTGAAGTCCACGTGGGAGCGTATCAGAAATAGAACGTGTGCAGATGTGGACAAGCAGTTAAACCACGAAAAAAGTGGTTAAAGGTCGTGGGAGAACGGTTTCAAGCACGATGAAATGTGCTGGTAACCGCCTCTTTGGTCGCGGTAGTCTATACCGCCGCGCCAATAGCCGTGGCAGTGTAGACTGCAGCGGCCAAAGAGAAATCATCCGGTCAGTTATTTTACCCCCGTTTCAACTGTTGTGCACTTAGACCCCTATAAATACCTCCCTAGACACGAAATAAAGGACAGAGAGCATTTTGGAGCAGAGGAGACTTGAGCCTTTGGTGATTTTGAGGAAGAAAGAGAGAACTTTCACCCTGTGACAAGCATCATTCGGTGATTCCTAGAGATCTAAGCTTAGACTTGATCTTTGGAAGAGCGAACATCTTACATCGATAAGATATTCGCTTTCAAATCTTTACTTTGATAAACGAAGGAAAGATCCCTAAACACCCTCACAATCTGAGAATCGGTGGTCAACGAGCCAAAGCACTCACGGCACAGGCAAAGTCCCACAAAAGCAGGAGTTGATAAACAATTTCTGTGTTATTTTCTCGAGAGTTGTATTTTCGTTTATTTTCATTGTAATTTCTTGTAAACAAATCAAAGTTTAAATGGAATCTGCAATGGAAACGGCTTTCGCTGAAAACAATATATATACAAAAGTTTTGGTTTCTATGCATATATATAGTTTTATATATATACATACATAGTTTTAAGTTTTCATGTTTATAAATATGAAATCACATGTTTCATATTTACTATTGTGTTTTGGTATTTATTGCATAGAATATGCAATTTTATGAAAATATTGTATTCTTAGTTTTTGGACTTAACAATAATCATATACATACTTTATTAAGTCTATATAATCATTGTGCAAAGTTTCAAACCATGGTTTAGCCAAAATGTCAAAATTCACATGCTTACATTTTCGTGTTTTGGACTATTTTGCAAAATGATGATTTTTTCACAAATGGAAAATGCAATTTGAAAAATTCTTTTTGTAACATGTTCGTTTTCATGCTTATATACATTTCCTAAAGTTTTATTATTTTTGGACTTCATTTGTTATTTTTAACAATTTTCCAAAAGTCAAAAATCTATTTTAAAACTGTTTTTCTGAAGTATTAGTTATCGGTCGACCGAACCAGTCGACCGCTCAGATGTTCAGTCGACAGTGGGCAATAGAGAGTTTGTCGGTCGACCGGTCCGGTCGACCGAGAGCTCCATCGGTCGACCGTAGAAATTTTCGGTCGACCGACGATCGTTCAGAACAGTTCATCGAATCTTTTGTTCTTCGCGGTCGACCGCGAATATTTTCGGTCGACCACCAAAAGAGCTGTTGGTTCCCAACGACTATTTTTCTGAGCTGTTTCTGGGGGCTTTGTTGTCATTTATTTTGGGTGTTTTTGTTGAGATCTTGAGTGGGTATAAATACCCCATTGCTGATCTTTTTTTAGGTTGATCTAAGAAGTTTTTAAACAAAGGTTTTAAAAAGGGTTTAAGCTTGTTTTAAGCTTGTTTAAGGGTTTGGTTTATGAAAAAAGTTTTACAAGAGCTTGAGGAGATTATCAATTGTATTTTGGGCATTCAATCCATCTCTCTCTCTCTTGTCATCTAGAGAAGTTTTCCTAAACTCAACTCTAGCGTTTATTTATAATTATTTGTTGATTATCATTTCTATTAAAGCTAGTTTTATTTGAGTTTAGTTTGATTTGATTTACTCCTTGTTTACACACACAACCATTGAGCTTATTGTATTTGCATACATTATATAATTGGGTTGTGGGATTGTATGACATTGAGTTGAGCCTAATTGAGTTCTCACCTTGTTAGAAAGAACAATCATTTATCATATTGAGCTTATCATGAGAATCACTTTGTAATACACTTGTACACCGAGTGAGGAGTGTGTGGTGAGAGACGGGGTCGAATCCAAAAGGAGTGGCGTCGGTTGACGTGCCTAAGGAGAGGTTGTAACCGAGCACTTGAGGAGGAGGACACGGGCTAGGACCAACACTTAGTGTGTGAGGTGTGCTTGCATAGTGATTGTATTGTGAGGTGTAAACGTTGTTCGGATGAACGTAGAAAACCCGGTTGTGATAGTGGAGTATCTCCTCGAGGTGAGAGCGGGGACGTAGGTCGTGGGGACCGAACCTCGTAAACATATCCTTTGTTTGTGATTGCATTGGCGCACTTGTTTTCATGTTCATATCTTACATCGCCATTGTGTATTACTTGTTGATCATTTTACCCTATCACATTTGTAGTTAAATTGTTTACCCCTTGTGTTAGTTTCTATATCCTTGCACATACATTGCCTATATCTCCTTTTTAGGATATATCTTGTTGTTCATATTGATTATCCTAGCTTATATAACTTGTTATATTTCATACTTGCTAGGATAACTTGTTAATTAATTTTAATTAGCATTTAATCGGATTAGATTAGCATAAGACCCTAATCACCCCCCCTCTAGGGTCTAACACCTGCCACTAAGTAATACCAAGCTCTTGCTCCTTCATACACATTACCTGTGTACGCAAGAGTAGGGTTTGGATTTCTGACATAAATCTGATCATAGCTGAATTACCAAGAAAAGCGATAAGCCTGATATGGTTCAATGAAGCATTTTCTCCCTTGCCGGAAAAGAAGATAGCCCGGGCGAATATTTATGAGCCACCAAAAAGCACCTCTACTAAGTGTAGTAAAAGAATTCTGCCCCGGAGTGTCTTGATAGATCTCTCCATGTGCGTCGCCCTCGAAAACAGGAAACTTGCAAGCGATCTCGTAATTATAATCCTGCCTAAATATTTCGCAGAATTTAACCTGATACCAACCGACCCGAGCGGTTTCCAATTGTTGAACAAGAGGAGCCGAAGTATCGCTCGATTCAGGGGTCGACATTATCTAAGGGCAGTGCAACACAAACCAAGATACCAAATAAATATATGGCATCGGCACCCGAGGGGTTGGGGTTTGAATGATTGTTTTCCTATCTGAGTCCAATTTCTTGACAACTATAAACTCAGAGGCTAGTTCCCGTAGACCACTCTACAAACAGCATATCATGGCTGAAAAAAGATTTAGAGGCCATCCATAAGCTAGGAGAATAGCTGGGTATAATACTTCTACTGTAATAGCATCCACCGGCCTAGTGGGTACCACACAATGTTTCAACCAAAGAGTAAGGAAACCAGCGAACAAAGCCATGTCAGAGATTGGGACTTCTGCCTGATAATGGAAGCTTTTCGAATGTGGTGAAAGCTGGGAAGACGTCATTCTCTACCTCGCAAGTATAGTGGGGGGTTGCATCATTGATACGCTCATTGATTTCCTCAAGAGTACTGGCAGTTAAGAGAGTCACCTCAGTGTCCTTGTCCCATAGATTTCGGAAAAGATACTCTGCCCATTGTCCTTGTTTCACACCACTGGCCCTTTTCCCAGTAGTTTGAACACATACCTGGAAATAGCACATCAATTCCAAGTAAGTGTTATAGATTTCGTGGGCACCATGTTTCAGGATCTCTAATTCCCTATTTCCGGGAACAAACTCCTCATAGGGTAGCTCTCCAAAAGACAATCCGGAGATTTCGATCATCTCATGAAGAGCGAAGCCTAATTCACCAGCAGGAGTGAAAAATGTACCAGTTTGAGGATTGTAAAATTCTAGCATAGCAAAAAGTCCGTTATAATTTGGAGAAATCCCATATCGAGTGGCTATTATTGGAGTTCTCAATTCTGAAGTCCTCAAAGGTTCTTCTAGTTCATCTAAAACAAAATTTATCATCCAGGCCCACCAGTCTGTCTCACTTGAGTGTACCCATGTTAGAGCCCTAAAATCTTGAGCGGGGAACTCTCATTTGTCAGAGATAAATTTTCTAATGAAGACCTTCGCCAGCTTAGCAGGTTCACCAACAGGATGTTCTGTTTTGAATAAACCTGGCTTCAAGGCCACAAAATGATTAAAACCAGCCAGATGAGTGCCCCAAGGAGTGATGTGCCCAGTAGCAACACCTCCTTGGTCCTGAACAAGTTCCCAATTCATTGACCGTGGGATAGAAGCACACTGGTAATAAGAAATCGGCCACATTCGTTCTAAGTTGGGAAGGAAAAGACGACGGTTGTTGACAGCCCTCAGCCATTTGTAGTTTCCCTCAGACATCCGCTTGGGATCTATTTTAACAGAATCCTCAAAAAGGAAGGATGGTTTCTTTAAAATCTCATGCTCTGCGGCTTCAAATCTAGCGTCTGTAACCAAGGACCTGAGAGTCTCGGGGAAAGATTGAGTGATGAGTTTCGCCCGCTCTTTGTTGGTGTCCTGGAATATTTGGTACTCTAAATGAAAGCTGAAGATTGTATTTTTCTCTGTACCTCCCGCATGACTGAAGTAATGGTTGAAAGAAAGAGGCTCGTTGGAGTAGCACACTTCAAATGGAAAATAAAATCAGCCAGTTAAACTAAGGAGTCTAACTCAAGAAGGCAAGTTCCGGGTTTGCGTCCAAAATTTTAAAGGCAAGTTCTGGATCTGCGTCCAAAATTTTAAACGCAAGGTCCAGACCTGCGTCCAAATTTTAAACGCAAGGTCCAGACCTGCGTCCGGATTCCTAAATGCAGGGTCTCAACCCGCATTCAAAATTCGAAACGCAGGGTCTGAGCCTGTGTTGAAATATCATGAACGATGGAGCTAACCATGCGTTTTAAAATCGATAAACACTAAGGATTATCTCTGTGTTCTAATGGTGGAATGCAAACCACCAATCCAAGATTGAGGATAAGGAATCTATCAAATCAACTTATGACTGCCTAAACTTACCGTTAATTGAGGAAATCGGAGACGATGGCGTGACGGTTTGAACATCTCCGGAGGTTTTAGCCGAAGGAGCACCCTGAACTTGGGCGATCTTTGATTTGGAGGCCAGTCTCTTCTTGGGAGCCATTCTAATAGTGACGAAGAAGATAAAGAATGGTTAATGAAAGATTTAAGAACGAATGTTTCCTTCGTTGAAGCGCCAGAGAAGATGAACAGGAACCCTGTTAAGTGGTCGACAGAAGAGCAAGAAAGAGAAAAGTCGAATGACTTTTTGATTTGACCTCAGTGATCCATTTATATACAACTGTAGTTGTCAAATCAGTGCGGGATTTTAGGTGAAAAACCCACCCAAAACATGATTTTCGCGTTTTCAAATAAGGGATCTCAACTTCCAAACGCATCCTCGCATTCAGACAGTCAAACGCATGATTTAGCCATGCGTTTTGGTGACCGACCTCAGTCTATCACACAACTAACCCTTTCAAAGGGCTTAACATTCCAACCAAGAGTAATGACAATATTGTCAAAATCATTACCCAGTTGAGCTGATCAAGAAAGGAGATAATGTTGGTTCTTTTGAGGCTGCCCTCCTGACTAAACTTGGGATAAGGCCCTTCTCATACGGGCTTGCGGTTCTCTCTGTCTATGACAATGGATCTGTCTTAAGCCCAAAGGTGCTCAACCTCACTAAGGATGGCCTCGTTAACAAGTTTGCAGCTGGTGTTTCTATGGTTTCTTCGATGTCCTTGGCTCTCTCTTACCCAACTCTTGCAGCTGCGCCTCACATGTTCATGAATTCCTACAAGAATTTTCTAGACAACTGAATACACCTCATCGCAGATTGAGTGGAGTATCTCAAAGACCCAGACGAAATCCGATGAATACACCTCATCGCAGATTGAGTGGAGCATCTCAAGGACCCAGACAAATTCGTTGTCATCATCATTCTTGTTCGGTTCACCAGTAATGACTTGGGCTTTAGCTTGTTTGACTAAGTTCATTGTCATCAAGACGCAAAAGTTATTATACAGACAACCAGGTTCACAATGTCTTCGAGTCAAACGAAGTGAACAATCAGTCAACAAAATTTTAGGATCCAAAGTATTCCGAAAATTCGTCCTAGTCAACCGCGAACTTTCAAAAACTTTAGAGGGGATTCTGTAGGCTGTCTAAAAATCACAGCAGATAGTTGTTAGACCCTAGAGGGGGGTGATTAGGGTCTTATGCTAATCTAATCCCAATTAAAAGCTAATTAAAATTATGTTGATCAATTTGTTCTTGCAAGAAGAAATATGATATGGATATGAACAATAAAGATGAATAGAATGAACGCTAAGCAAAACACAAACACACTATATGTTTACGAGGTTCGGTCACCACGACCTACATCCCCGCTCCTCACCTCGAGGAGATATCCACTATCACAATCCGATTTGGAAGCCAACTTCTACACGCTCGGTTTACAAGATCACCGAAAACTCTCACACTACACAAACACTATGCAATCACACTTTATACACTAAGTGTAGGAACCTAGCCCGTGTCCTCCTCCTCAAGTGCTCGATTACAACCACTCCCTAGGTTTGTCAATCGACGCCACTCCTATTGGATTTGACCCCGTTTCTCGCCTCACACTTCTATCGGTGTACAAGTGTATTACAAGTGATTCTCACAAATAAAAGTTAAATACAATGATTTGTTCTCAAATAATATATAGCATATATAGCATTCTCCAGGAACTTCCCGTTAAATAGGTTACCCTGAATGTACTAGGGATAGTACTTTTTTAGAAACTTCTTGTTTGTGAGAAATGTTGTTGTTCTTGATACAGAATCAGGTCTTGGTTACCATATATAGCATTCTCCAGGAACTTCCCGTTAAATAGGTTACCCTGAATGTACTAGGGATAGTACTTTTTTAGGAACTTCTCGTTTGTGAGAAATGTTGTTGTTCTTGATACAGAATCCGGTCTTGGTTCCTGCCTTCGTATTCAGCCATGATAACCTCGTATCCTCCCCCAGCTTTTAGTTGAACCTGAGTCTAATCACATTTGGTTATATTATTAGAGGATGCAATTTAAGGAAGCAGTTTTTAACCTCTTATATAGTCGGAGGTTCGGGAAACAATTTATACTCGTATACCCTTTAGAGTGCACTGAGAAGCAGTTTATACTCGTATACTCTTTAGAGTTACATGGAAAAGTAGTTTATACTCATATACTCTTTGGAGTTAGGGGAAACAATTTATACTCGTGTACCCAATGGAGTAAGGGGAAACAGTTTATACTCGTGCACCCAATAGAGTTAGAGTCGTCTTTATTTGGCTTATTTCGCCATTATGACGCCAGAGTCAATTAAAGCTTGGATTTTGTTTTTGAGTCCAAAGCAAACCTTGGTGGGATGAAAAACCTTTCTGTGGTACGCACAATAGTTCGGATCCATAATCCTCTTAGCTCCCTCCTGATCTTTAATAGATTGTAACTCGATCTTGTCGTTAGCAAGGGGGTATTTTAAGATGGCTGGAACTTCATCATCTTCGAAAGAATACTCCTTTTGGAACTTCGGATCGGCAGTCTTCTATTGTCTCCATGGTTGCTATTGTGACATTTGATTAGCGTTCACTGCGATTACAGATGTCATCGGTTGGCTTCTCCCAGCTTTATTTCTTTTAAGAAAGTGTTCAGCTTGTTCACCGCGCATTTTTAAATCCTTCCAAGTTTTGGATGGTACGACCCCTACGGCTTCCAGGTCATCGATGGAGAGATTATTGTGACATGTTTGTAGGATCAACTCCTCTGTAATAGGATCTCTGTAATTCATTACCTTGTTACCGAAGCGCTTAACAAAATTATCGACTGACTCTCCGTCTTTATGCTTCTCATCCAGAAGGGTTCCGATTGAAACTTCGATGTCATCATCAAAGAAATTACTGAGGAACAAACTTTCCATGTCGTTCCAGCAATTGATACTCCCCGGCTTGAGACATCGATACCAATCGAAGACCATCCCACGAAGGGTCCCCACGAATGACCAGACCATCAAAACCTCGTTTCTAGAGATTACACCCAAATGAGACTTGAAATAAATCAAGTGTTGAGTGGGCGAACCTTTCCCGTTAAACGGAGTGAAGTTAATCAGACTAAATTTTGCCGGGTATGGAATTGAATCCTATTCTCTTGGACAGGGACACGGAATACCCGTCTTCTTTACTTCCTGAGCGGATATTAAAGCATTCACTTTGTTTTCAAGGTCTTACATTTTCTTGTCCTCATCTTCATCTCTCTTTGAGTGATGTTGAGCAGAAATAATTAGGCCACCCCAGTGTTATTAAGAGGTGCAATTGAATCACCCCCAATATTATTGTTGGGAGAATCTGTTGAACCACTCCTAGTGTTATTATCATTGGGAGGTGTATCATCCATAATGACTTCGTCCACTTCTGGATCGCTGTTATCTACAACATTCTGAGTGTGGCGGCTAGATTCAGCTCGCTGACTGGACTCAAGAGGTTGAAGCTATTGAGCTTATAATTCTCTCATTTGTTAGATAGCCAACTCCATCTTTGTCTTCATCTCAGCTATAATATCTTCACGTTGCTTGGCTAGAGCTTCTTGAAGCATTTGAGCAAACTGATCAGGAGTGATTGTGAACACTTCTCTAGCTTGCCCCGTGCTAGATATTGTATCATCCGAAGCGATTGCAGTACAAGTGTCCAAGAGTTCATCCTCCGAGGATATTCTTTTATGCATTCTCTTGTAGTCCCTACGTCTGATAGCTTCTAACTAGAGTCGAGACATCCGTTGAGCAATTCTTGAATTAACTTTTCCTCCCGGGCAAAAGTTAGGATTTGATTCATTTGAATGCCACTTAGATTTTTCTTTATCAGCCATATTGATGGTGACTTCAAGGAATTCATCCTCTTGACCAGCAAGCTTCTTACGAAAACGTCTTGGCTTAGGCTTTAACATTTCGGTGAAAAGTCTCTGGAATATAGAAACTCTTAACTGAATGGCTTTAGAGCAACTACATTCAGATAACACTGCTTTAATAAGCCTCTCATATACACAATGAGGACTTATTTCTCGAACAGTCCTCTTTCATAATTTGTTTCCACCCTTAGTTTGATAGTACAGCTCGTCAATATGGTGACCAAAGCAACATATCTTCTGTTTTTGTATTTGAACCTTGTTGACAATCTCAGAACGACTTGACGTCGCCTCTGAGTGATCCAAAGTTATATGTTTAGATCCACCCCCTTGCGGGCATGGAGTCTTTACAGGCTTTAAATAAGAGGAAATCGGAGTTTTTCCCTCCTGGGATTGCTTCATCCTGATAGGAGGATACTTACGACCCCCAACATAAGAATTTACTCAGGGTTTGTTCACCGGATTCAAGTGTTCTTTGACTGGGGCTTTACCTCGATTATTAGGTAAAGGACCAAGGTAATCCGCCATTGTGATTTTAAATTTTGACAGGTCAGGACTGACCTAAGGCTTCACCGGTAACGTAGCAGATGTGGTTGTAGTAGACAGACCAGGCACAGACTTCGACGGGGTTGAAGAGGAAACCTCAGAAACTTTTCTTTGGCCGCGATAGTAGAGACCGTCGCGGTTGAAGGATGTGATCCGCAAACTTGATTTTTGTATAAGTTCAGATTTGGGAATCCAAACTTTGTGATTCTTTGGTGATTCTTTAAACACCATTTCCTTCTTCTCTTCCCGTCATTGTTGTAAAAGAGCACAGGCACCAGCGGCGTTTGTACGACACTTTTGTATGCGTTCTTTAAGGGTTAAACGAGCTCTTTTAACAAGAGTCCACTCTTCCGTCGTGAGTTGAGCAGAGATGTGAGTGGATTGTCGTTGATGCGACTGGACCACTTGATGTTTCCTCGATTCTAGGTCCGTGTAGTAGCGAACCCCATCAGTTTTTTTCAAGGCCTTAGCCATTTGGCGAGCACGGCGCTGACGCTGTCTCTGACGAGCCCTCTTCGTCAGTACTGGTGGGCTTTGATTCAATGACTCCTTAACTAGAGAAGAGTCATTGTGAGCAGAGATGTTGCGAGTAGAATCCTCAGCAACAATCAGGTGAGAGTCTTCACCCGTAGCATTCGACTGAGTTGAAAATTTGAAAACTTTCTTAGAAGACAAAGTCTTCCTGCATTTACGAGGTGAGGAAGATTTTGCAGATAAGGATGATAAATACTCCTCAAAATTTGCTTGGTCGAATTCGTACTCGATCGTGGATTCAATCAGTATCTTGATCGGTTGCGACACGACGGTCTCGGCAGCGAGACCGTTGGCTCCTACTACAGTCGCCAGTTTGTCTGCGTCAGGAACAAGTTCTGTTGTAGAATTTATTATAACTGTTTATCGATTAAAATGAATATAAAAGAGTAAGCTTCGTACTTTGTAAAACTACTCTTTACAACAAAAATTAAATTACAAGCTCCTTAGAAACAAACGCAGGATCGGTGTTTGAATCACGAATTCTGATTAAATTATGAAGGCTTTGAGTATTCTTCCATCGTTTAGAAGCAAGAATGAAATCAGTGAATATCTTATCAAAGTAAGATGAACACTCTTCTCAAGATCAAGTCAAAGCTTAGATCTTAAGGAATTACCAAAAGCTCAAGTTTTCTGCTCTATCTGCTCTCTGTGCTTGGCTTGCGTGCTTGGATCTGTGCCTCTTTCGTCAGTAATGGTCCTAGGAAGGTATTTATAGCCCCTGGATAGTTTAACTGAACTTGCACTTCCGAGACAGTCGTGGCTGTCTCGGCGGCCGAGACAGCCA